>CM065481.1:0-295000 GCA_032873175.1 Leptopilina drosophilae
CTCCTCCACCAATATCTTATCCATGGAAGACGCATGGTCGCTGCTAATATGACATTTGAAATATGATGTAGTTCCTAGCAGCGAAGTCGTATAAAAGTATAGGATGTCAGAGAAAGCGGAAAAAAGACACTAAAAAATGAAATCAAATAACGAGTCACCAGGCAATGAAAAAGCAAAAGCAAGTTGATACAAAATAAGATCAATTTTATCCAGACAGCATGAAGTTAATTCGACTAATATCGTCTAAATTTACTAAAAAAATTTTCCCAATAAAATTTCTCCCCACATCATAAATTATTCCAAATTTGAAAATAATTTATTTTCTTACCTCTTTTATTTTTATCTTAAAAAAAAATTCCAAATGAAAAATTTGACCATTCCAGTTTGATATGTAGAGTATATTTTCCATTTAACGAGAAACATTATATTAGAGGGCTAATGTTCGTTAAAAGTTGACTCTGATCATCCGTTTAACCGATCGGATTGTAGAGTGTCCGTAGCGATCGGATTACGACTCGGTCGACTAATTTCCGGAGCGTGTTTGCCAGATTAACCTCCTTTCGGCCCTAATATCCGTAATCTCCTGTCATCTCCTATCATGAAACAACGCTCGTTTCCAACATTCACCTTATCATGAAATATCATAACATGGAGAATATTCTGCAAATGCAATATGTGCACAAGGACAATCTTGAAGAAAAGTGGGAATTTTAATTAAGTTTGGAATGTCAGCTCACTTGTATTGATCCAACAGAGAATTTATATACTTAAATACGCCATACCTTTGAGAAGTCTAATTATATTCTCCTAGGAGATAATTAATTACGAATGTTGTTAAATTAAAAAACAAAAAATTTACCATGTGTGTATTTTCAATAATTATGTTAACAAGGACAACAACTTTCTTGATTGGAGCCAGTCTTGGAGCGTCAGACATTTTGAATCCGCCATTTTGAATATTGAATTCGCACTTTAGATTTATTAACATCGACCCCAAATTCTAGGAGTGGAATTAATTACTTCTAGTTTGACGTTTTGCAGTTCAGCTATAAAAGAAGTCGGTAATTGTATTTGCAGATTGAGTTTTTATCTTCGTGAATGGTATAAAAAAGGAATGCGAAAAGCATGTAAATACAAAAGTGAATAAAGAACATTGTCACCGCCATACTTTACATAGATATACACATATAGAAAAGCAAGTGAAACTAGTTGAAACGAATCCCCTATTCCACATCGAGGAAAATTTAGGTATTCTCGTAGTCCTTGCGCCGGGTATCTGATTTCAATGCGGTTCAGTTACGTGCTTCAAATCAAAAACACGAACGTTATTTCAGCACGTGGACCCCACTTTTCTCTCTTTTTTTCGTTTTCCCCCAAACTCTTCTACTCTTCATCCATTCCTCGCTTCCCTCATGTTACCCCTTTAACTCGACTTTTTCCTATCGGATGGTGTGTATCTTTCTCCCACCATCATGATACCGGACTTATATAGCATCTCACTCCTCCAACATTTGGTATATCCTCTTTTTCAAGCACTCCAAGCTTTTCTGACATCGCACACACACACAAGCACAAATGCCACCTTATAAACTTTTATTTTCGAGAACAGTATCCGCCAAGCGACGAAACGTTTCAAGAAAAGGAGAGTATGTTCTGTCAAGCTGTCGCTGAAAGGGAGCATGCCTGCCAACTTATGGGACACGTACAATGCCAGCGAGGAATATTGCTAACTTCACCCCTAACCCCACTCCATTGCCCCTCAACTCTTTGCTATGTCTACTTATTTTCTACCTCTCTGGCCACCCTGGGCCAACCTGAGCTATATCATCCCTCTGTCTGATCTGTGACCTTTTGCAAGGGACCATTTTCTCTGCATATTGAAATTGTATTAAAAACGAAGACAACTCTAGGCATTCAATAAAACGAATACTTTCTTTGATATATCTTCAAATGTCATTCGTCTGGCGAAAGAAAATGATAAAAAAAAATTCAAACAGTTCATCTCTATTCAGTATGACACCTAAAGAGTCGGAGGAAAAATGTGTACAAGCTTAGATCCTAATTTTTCCCGAATTTGGTCCAATTTTGAAACACTTCTTAGTGGTGCACTTGAGACAATGCAGAAAATAACACAGAGAAAAATTTATTCCTAATGATTACAATCGTCTGTTATTAACACATCCTTTCATCGTAATCATATTCCAAAAAGTGGTAATGTATACATTACAATAACTATTCCAATCATTAGAAAGTGGTAATGTATACATTACAATAACTATTCCAATCATTAGAAAGTGGTAATGTATACATTACAATAACTATTCCAATCATTAGAAAGTGGTAATGTATACATTACAATAACTATTCCAATCATTAAAAAACAAAAGAAAACAAAAGAAATCACAAAACAATCTGTACCAGAACAAAACCAAAATTCCATGATTTAAATTATGACCCCTTCTATCCGGAGGACTTTTTTTATGCAAATTCCGAAAATTGAATTTTTTAAACTACAGACTTTATTTCCAAAAAAAAAATCAATGACAATCTCTCGGCCAAAGGATGTTCAATATCTTGCAAATAGTTGGCATACCATGTCGTGGCATTGGGGCTTTTCAATAAGAGACATCTATCTGCAAGATGGAACGTTCTAATACTAAAGGAATAGTTCGCATGTAAAGGTCAACACGGAATAAATTCCAAAAATTCGCTCACCAACGTGCAACACAAGAAACAAATGGACAGAAATGTATTTCTTTTCCCATCTCATTCTCTGGGATCGTGAACAAATTTTTTTTGTAACCTTCAGTTGGTTAGAGCCTACATGTAGCAAAGTTTCAAAATTCAAACTTTTTCAGAAAGATTTCACCAAATTTAATAAACGAAAATACTGTTAACTCCAAAAGGGGGGCTTTTTGAACCCCAACAAGATCATGCTAATGATTAGAAATTTTTGATTACAATCTTTTGATTACAATCATTTGATTACAATCTTTTGATTACAATCTTTTGATTACAATCTTTTGATTACAATACTTGAAAGATTCTCTAACATGTTCATCCAACATCTTGTTTCATAAAAGAGAAATAAATAAATGTTTTGAAAAATAATGTTCATAAAGGAGAAATGAATGTTTTGAAAAATGATGTTCACCCAAAAAATTAAGAAAAGCTGTTGTTCAAATACAATTACAATTATCAGTCTTAATATTCTGTTAGCTTTTTAAATACATACATTTCTTTATAATACATTTACCGTACATTTCTTTTTACTGTTCGTATTATAAGAGCAGGCGTAAAATTCATCAATTTGTTATGCTTCAAATTATTTTTAAATACAATAATAGTCGAAAATCTATTAATCGAGAATCACCAATTAAAATCATAATGTAATCAATAAGAGAAGCGAAGAAAGCAGAAGAAAAAAGTAAAATACATTCACTCCTAACAAATTTTCTTCCCCTACGATATTCAGTTTCATTGAAATGGAATATTATTGAAAAATAAAAATACAAAATTTGTTTTTATACTTATGCGCAAAAAATAGAACATGTTAATGAAGCTCCATGTGTGTTATAAATTGGAAATCAATTCTATCGTAAATTTATGATGTCTATATTCGGAATTAAAATGCATTATTTTAATTTACTTTTTCTATATATACGTAGATTTAATCACATCATTATATAAAGTAACATTATACTTTCAATTAATTTAAATGATGTATATATAATATCTAAATATTCGAAATTAAACTCGTATTAATGACTAGAAAATACATTATGTGTAACTTTTTATTATCGAATCTTCACATCGAAGAACAATATCAATAAATCAAACAGGCCATCTCATGAAAAATTTAATTCCTAATTATTCTAATACGTGTTGCATTAACATTAAGGATTTGATAAATATTTCATTTCCCTTATCGTCACTCATCAAGTTGGATAAATTTTCCGATATATCAAATATTAAGCGTCAATTTGTACAAATTAAAACATTTTTTTTAATCAGTTCGACGATTTTAAAGAAAATTCGACTATTGGATTCAAATAGAAAAAATTTTTCTTAAAGGACCTCCAAGAATTTGCATTAATTTTGGCTCCTAGTGGATTTTTTTGTAACTTTTGATATGAAAGTTGTTATTTAGAATAGCAAGAACTATAAAATCGGAAAGTTAGAGAAAAATTGACTAAGTGCTAAAAATTAATGTAAATGAAGGTCCTTTGTATTTATTTTATAAACTCAACTTATTTTTACAGTAGGAGAAATTTATTCTTTTCTATTTGTGCTGCCATCGATCGTGAAGGAGAGTCGAATGCTTCCAAAGTATTAAAATATTCTCTTACCATCAGTGGTTTACGTACGGTACTGTATTAGGGTGACAGATGGTTAGGTACCTTCTATGGTAGAGCAGAATTCTTTCGATACAACAGATCTCTTGTAAATCCTATATAAATTTTTTCTTCTACTTATCATCAAATAATTTAACATATTTGCATAAAAATTTATGTTTAACAAAACACAATAAAGAACAAAACACAATAAAGAACAAAACATAATAAAAATGACAATATTTTACAAAAACAGTAATTACATGGTTTATTTCCTTTCTTTGTTACAAACATTGTATAAACTATTTTTTCTTCTAGAATGTTCTTCATATTATCAACAGCATTAGCTATTACATAATAATTACATTTAATAATTTTATTCAACAAGAAATAAATTTTGAATTATATTTATTAAGACTTTTATTTATTTTTTTTTTTTGAAAAACGAAGAAATATATTTGTTCTGTTCACTTGTCACTTATCATGGAAGAAATTTAAGAGCTTGTGGAAGATGAGTAGAAAATGCTCTTATTAGAAGTCGATCTCTTATCCATCTAAAATCTCGTATCGTCGGCACAAAATGGTTTGAAATACCTCTTATCGAATTGCAGAATTCTTCCGATATTACAGGGACCCTGCTGACCTTCCTGATAACATCGACCGTCCGGCCAATAAATTAGATTCCCCCTACAGTACCTTTGATACATTCTGATATACTCAATTTGGTCGGGAAAGAAAATATTTTCAATATTAATCTCCAATTCGGAAAAAACGAAACCAATCCCATTCAGCAGAAGAAAAACCAATATGTATCTCATCTTCATTTACAAAATCCTCCGATTGTTTCCGATTGTTTTATCTGTAACATAAAAATTTGCAATATTAATTTTTTTAAACAAGACATTTTAATTAATTAATTTTATTAAAAAAAGCATTTTTTTAATTTATTATTTTTTATTTTGTTACTAGTAGAGATACAAGTCCCAAAGAATTCGATTTTCCGAAATTAATTCCCATAAATAAAGAAAAACGTTAAACTTCAATCAATTTTGTTAAAAAAAATTTTATTCGATTTGAAAGAATTTCAAGAACATTTTTTCTTTATATGAAAAAATGTTCTTGATATACTCGATAAAATACCTGGGCTTTATATTCTTTTTTACAGATCAATTAAACTGAAATGAAGAAATTGTATATCTCAAGTGAACCGAATAATAATAAAGATGATTTTCTTTTTAAGGAGGAATCAAGTCTTTGCAAGGGCTCATCATTAAATTATCTGAAGCGACGAATAAGCACTTGACGAGTTTTTATGAGAATTTTATTTCATCGCAATCAAATGGGGGAAACAATTCGCGTTTCAACGAGTGTATGCAACATCTTTCTTTTCTTTTTTCTTTTTTTTTTATTTTTCCATGTGAAATGGGGGGAAATACCCTAGAGTCATTGCGCGAGAAGAGCGTTTTCCATAGTCGTAGGTTGAGCAAAAAAAAAGAAAAGTTGTAAATGAAAATGCTCCATCGATCTGTAATCTCCTGATACTAAAGAACAATGTAACTTTGCAACTTTCCAGGGAATAAAGTGCAGACTACTTCTGACTTTTTCCGCTCACACTCTTTTCGAATTAGAAAAAAAAAGAGAAGAAAAGATTACAAATCTATCTCGCAATGCAAGTTTTTCAACTTTCCTGGGAATAAAATGCAGACTAATATTTTTCTTTTTTAGTTTAACAAATGAAATGAGAAAAATTTTCTGCCGTATTTTGAAGGGCGGAAAAAATATTATTAATGAGAAAATTATGCAATTTTTATTTTATTGCGTGTTATTTTTATTGTGACAATAATTTTTGTTTTGCTAACGAATGAGGAGAATTTTTTTTCCCCAATATTTCTGAGTTCACTCTGATTGCAATCCCAGGTGAAATGCTTCTACTGTTTTTTATTCCATGGAAAATCTAGTTGCACAAGTTTTTTGCGGGATAAATTTTCTAAAGGAAGAACAAATTTTTGCATATTTCTTTTGATCATGATGTAGTCATGATGGGATTAGAGTTACTTCGTGAGAATGATGTAAATTTTATTTTGGAATAGTTTTTTAGTTGTTTCTTTAATTTTGTCATGAGTGTTATTTCAATTATGCTGAAAAGCTGTTAATTGGATAGTTGTGCAATGTTGCACAACATTTAAACTTACAGCTCTATAGAAAAAAGAGAGTTGCTCTGCTAAACTTTACTAGCAATGGAGTAAAATCCGTAAAATTAGCAATTGTTTGATAGATAGTTTGGCAGTTTGATCAAAAAGGAGAGTTAGTGTTCCAAAAATAAAGGGAGTTTTACATTTTTTTAATGCTGTACTTTAGTGAATTTGGAGAACAGTTCTGTCAACAGTTTTCCAGTGTATGATGGCTTTTAATATTCCTACAGTAGTTGGTGATTAGACTTGTCTTATGCTGAAGAACAAAGACCTCTTATCAACAAAAAGGGAAACGTTCTTTGAAGAAACAGTTAACCTGCTGGAAAAAAATTGCTGGTCTTTAGTTCAGGTAATGTAATCCTATTATCATGTTGCAAGAGTTACCTTATGACCAAAGAATTCTAGAATGTCTACATTAGATCAAATATTCGTCATGGACCAAAACCAGCAAAAAGAAATCATTAAGCATGAACGAATGTAAAAATAAAATTAAGGTAAAGTACCTACAGGGTACCTGCAGATCATCATGGACAAGGTGGAGAAAAGAGTGAGTACGAGCAGTACAACAAGTCAAGCCAGCTGCATTTCTGTCTTCAGTAATACTTCTGCAATTAATATTTCTAGCTGCAATGAAGATCGAGATGAATGCATTAAACTACACGAAAAAGAGACAAGTAATCTAAAAATGGAAGAAGACGTCAACAAGATGCTGAAGTCCTGTAAAGTCCAAAAGAATGTCAACATAACAATTAAGGATGGTGTCTCAAAAGCCTAACATCGCTCATACAGGATGTCAAGGAAAAGCAACGCTATATTCCATATAAATCATCCAAACTTCCAAGAATGTTCTGTTCAAACCATTTTGCATTGTTTAGACCTGATTCTGCTTTATTTGTTTGATATATGACACACCCAACCAAACTGTCGCACATACTTGGTCTCCAGTGTATATCAAGCGGAAGGATTGACGTCAATATACAACAGTAAGCACTGTCGATTATTGTCCACTATTCATCATCAGAACTAGATTGTCGATAAACCGGTTGCACTCAAGAGAGATTTTCTCCTCTGTCCATAAAGCCAATAAGGGTGATTCAGGTAAATACAAGCACTCCGAATTTTCAGTCAGGTTTTAGGTTTGCATTAAATAATAATACAAAAGATAAGATAAGAAAATTCGTGTACGTACATGTTTTAAAGTGAGAAAAACTAAAGGGACAATCAAAATTAAATTAAAATGGAGCAATAAAGAATCGCGTGCGTAATGAGGGACATTTTCCTCAGTCACGAAATGTCTAAAGGTGCAATGTGGCGTGTAACATGAAGTTTTTAAATACTGCGGTGAATTTATTATACCTCAAAAGCGCGTCATTCATGCAAAATAATTTTCAATGTACATTTACTGAATACTTGGATTTTATTAATACAACATTAATTTACAACATTCTGAGAGGGAATTTTCAGCCTGTTGTGTATAAGTGAGAATCTAAAAACTAGGATGACTAGGGATCTTTGCTAAGGTGATCTTTGATCTTTGCAAAGGTATCAGTTAAGAAGAAGTCCTTGAGGAAAGTTTCGAAGAGAAGCAAATCCAGAAGCCAGACAATAATTTAAAATGGTCACTGTGGAAAGAGATCTTCTTTTAAAAATTTGGAGGGTCTTCCAATAAAAAGTTGTCCTCCTAGGAGGTGATAAGGATTGTTGGTGAACTTGGCAATGTTCAGTCTCCAATAGGTGCCTCGGATACGACCTCGTAGGAAGAGTTTAATTATTAATTGTTGTATTAATTATTATTAATTATTATTAATTATTATTAATTATTATTAATTATTGTTAATTATTATTAATTGTTATTAAACTAATTATTGTAATGCGGTAGATAGATCGACTGCGTGCTTCATTTGCGGAAATCTCATCATATTTTTACGTCTAATAAAAGAAGTCCCAACTGATTCGTATGTTACAAAAGGAACAAGGTTGAATATAATCCTGTTCGAATTTGTTTGAACAAATTTATTAAACCAATAAATATTAACGACTATCTTCATTAATGTAAAAATTAATCAATTATTAACTATACCTGTTTTGCATACTAATCACCAAGCACTGAAAATAAATCTAAATTTCCACCTGAAATCATAACTGATTCATATACAGTTATCCATTGTGAATTCGCCACGAGGTTAAAAGAAATAATTTATCGCCCGACCGCTCCAAAACGTTTCGTAGTTGTAGATGTACGAGATGCTGTAATTTTTAAAAAGTACCAACTTGCCTACAAAAACATGCAATGGAGAAAATGAAATAGTGTATCCACTTTTGTTCCAACACGTTGTGTTAAGCACGACCCGCTTGACCATTTAAATAAATAACTCCCTCTATTCACATAAAATTCTATTTTGATTTTTCAAAGCAGCAATTGATTTTTCCCCTTATTCTTCTCTTTCGTATTTTAATTATTTACAACAGGGAAAAAAAAGTTCGAAATTTTATACAATAAACTTTCAATTCTACATTTTATGTCCGCTTTTTATCGTGGAATTCCCATTTTTTTCCGCATGATTAAATGGCAACTGTGAATGAAATAATTTTTTCGTCTTTGAATACTTGTGTTACGTCCGGTTTTGATGTCCACGAGCCCTTCGTCGAGATTCTACTCAGCGTCTATCGATCACTCATGTAATTGGAAAGGTTGCTACATAGTGACGTTATCAGGATTCAAAGGAAACACCAGAACATGTTCAATATGAGAGATGATTTTTCGAACACTGCGACACATGAAAGACACGACAAATTGCGAGCAGATGAGAAAAACAGTATTGACAGAGAGTGTAGTCAAACAAAAAAAAAAAAATTTTTCCCCCATCGTATTTTTAAGTTTTCTGCATTACTTCAAAGGAATTATAATTAATTTTATATTCCAAACTTCCGCTTTCATTACCTTCTCTCCAACAAACGAACTTTCATTTTTATTATTACTGGGTAAATATAGAAAAAAGTTTGGAAAAAATTGTTTCTATTCCTTTTGCTTTAGAGAAATTACAAATTCAAGCAGTAATATATGAAAATGGATTCTTTTTTTTTTAATAAAAAGTAAGCTTTGATGAAATTTGAGGCATAAATCAATAGAAGCGTAATTGTAATTCAATCTTTAGAAGAATAAAATAATACTATAATAATAATAGTAATAATATAAGAATAAAATAGTAATAAAATAATACTTTTAATACTTTTAATACTTTTAATACTTTTAATACTTTGACTATTAAGACTTTGACTATTAAGACTTTGACTATTAATACTTTTAATAATTTTTTTCAAATACTTTTTTTTTGTTAAAATTGAAGTAAATGTTGGGCATTAAAAAAGAAGAGAATGTATAAATTAGAAAAGTGAGTACATAAAGGGTTGGCATTAACTTTAATTTAGATTTACTTACTCGTATCCGATTAACACTTCACACTTGCATGACACTATATTATTTCGACCAGAGAAATTACACTTTCCGAACATTCAGTCACTGCACTTTCAACGCCAAACCGCGTATGTGAATTCAAGAAACTCGAACCAAAGCCTTGAAACATAATCTGTGGTCATAGACACTCACAGGATTGCAAACTGGTAGGAGTCGTCCAACAGAGTAGGAGAGTAAATTAAAAGTATTACTCATATTACGTCTTTAAAACGTCAATTTAAAAAAATAATTTACGATTCAGGTAAACAATGAAAAAAAATTCTGTTTTGTTTTATTTATCACAAGTTTTTTATGTCTACAAAAATGTTTCTTTTCAGATTGATTGATTTATTATCAATAATGTTTTGTAGTAAATTTCCATCATTTCCGAAAGTTTCTATTCCACCAAAACAATAATAACAATAATAATAACAATAATAATAATAATAATAATAATAATAATAATAATAATAATAATAATAATAATAATAATAATAATAATAAATATTAATAGTGATTTAATTATTTTTTTCCATGTATAAAAAACTGAAATTCAATTAAAATTAAATTAAAAATGAAAATTAAAATTAAATTTAATTATTTTAAAATTATTAAAAAGTATTTTTTTGTGTAGAAAAAGTTCTTTTATTCACTTTATTACAGAAATGTGGAGAATTTAATCCTCTCGGGAATAATGTATCACTGAGAAAATTAAAACTTGTTCTTCCCAACTGAAATAATCTTGTCATGATAGCTAAAAATATTTTCTTTTTCCTACATTTAATCTGGTTAATTATTTCGATAATATCGATTTAATAATTATTAATTGTTAATTAGTAATTTAATAAAAGATCTTAAAAGTGTTGATCAGTCAATTCGTAATAATGAAAAGATATTAATACTTTTTTTATTCCTAGCGAAGTTATAAAAATAAAAAATATCCGATCAGAAGAATAGAAAATTTTTTATCATCTTTTAATTATTAATTATTAATTATTAATATCTTCAGCATTTATCTTCCTTTGAATAAAGAAAATTCAGGTGAATAAAAAATTTTTCTATTTGCCGAAGAAAAAAAGTACCTATAATTTTATCCATATTTTGTTAACTATTAAAATTTTGCTCTTGAGATGAGATGGAAGTTGAAATCACGTCACTATTAGTGACAAGGAAGGGGATTTCCAGGGACATTGATGAGACATGATCTTTTTTTGCAATACTTATCGTCAATAACTGTGAGAGATTCCAAGTATATTATTATAAATGATTGGCAGAATTTTATCCTTAATTTTTTTAATACAAAGTTATCGAGTCACATTTGTCAATAATTCACGTGTACTTTTATTTTTTATATGCTTCGGATATTTTTACTAATGTTTAGAAAAATTGGGAAATATAGAAAAATGTTTATTTATAATTTTAAATTAGTACATTTTTTCTCACTTACTAATTTCTAATTAAACACGTTTTTTAATTTTCTAACGTAAAATTTAATTGCATCATTTCTGAAAATTCAGAATTTTGAATGAATTTTTCCACCAAAATATTCGATTCTCAACAATGGCGTATTATAATTTTTATTCAATTGAAATTAATGGAGATATAATGCTCGGTTGAATACCCAGCATTGCAAAATCTTCCCAATTAATAATATGTGGAAGCTGGAAATTAGCTGATTTTGCTTTATTTGCAGAAAACCGGGTTTAAAAATGATAATTTCGGAATATTTTTTTTAAATTTGAATGTTTTTTTCATTTGAAAATAATAACAAAATTGCAAACGAAAGGTTTTTTATTCTATTTTTTTAAATATTCAGACTTTGCAAGAGTTATAATTTTTGCAATAACTATAATAAGGGAAAATAATTGTTAAAAAAGCAAATAATTAAAAAACGTTTGACAACAATTTTTTTTTGATAATTTAAATAATTAGACTCCCATTTTTTTCTTTCGCGGAATACATAATTGCTAAGAAAACATTTTTCATGATGAAACATTTTGAAAAATAGCGCTATTTATTTACGATATTTTAAAAGTATACTTTTACCTTGCCTCCATCTCTTGAGAAAAGTGAAATATTCTCTCGTCATAAAATAGACGTTCATATAAGGCACGTGCGCAAGTATCCGTCTTTTCCAACTTTATTCTCCGGAGAACAAAATTATTCATTTTTCCCTTGCTTACTTGTATATGTACATGTATTTTTTTAATACATATTTTTAGTAAATTTTTCTCTTTAAAAAAAATCCCCAACTTGATAGTAGAAAGTTAACTTTAAAAAAGTGGATTTTCTATTTTTCCACGAGAAAAATTAATATTTTTTTTTGCTATTGAAAAAACTTTTTTTTTCCCCATATTGTCTGTAAAATCTCTCGAAACTCTTTCAATCTTTTATTCATGATATTTTTATCCTATACTCTCTGTACTCTTCTTTTTTTTAGTCTGATTTTGTAACATTTGTTTGTATGTGGATTTCGGAAGTAAGAAATGACCACACTGGAGATGCAATTGGATAAAATATTTTTTACACACAGAGAAGCGGTTTTCGTATAAAGAATTTATTTGTTCACCATCCAATGGCAATCAATCATAAAAAAAACATACCGTATATATGATGAAAAATGCCTAATGTCGATAAAATTGGCTTCAGCTGCGGTTATTAGGGGTATTCTCCGAAAATGAGATGAATTAAATTGCCACGTCATTTATTTTGTTCTCTGAAAATCACTTTTCATCAACAAATTTTAATTTTAAATGAGAAGAATAAAAAAAAATTACTTTTCTGCAGCGGGATAATTTTTATTTATCATCATTGTATATTACAATATTTATCAAATAATACCGTATTTATAAATTTAATTCACGAAGTACTACTCGAAATGCCAAATAATCTCTTTTCAAAAAGTAATAAACAATATTTTATTATTAAAAACCTTTAATCCGATTTTCTCTAAGAAAAAATTGTTATAAATGTAAAAATAATATTAATAATATTAATTCACAGGGACATGAAATTTTAATTACTGAATTTATATTACAATTTTGCGGAAGTAGAAGACTCGTATTTTTTTTTGAAAAATAAACTTTTTCATCCTACCACATACTAAAAGTTTGAAAAAAATCCTCTTGAGAGATCAAAGTTCCACAACGTCACCAACTGGACCCCATGACAGCACTTTAGCACTTTTCCAGAAATACGTCTTCACAGTCAATTCTCAGCTATTTTCTTCTACCGCAGCGACTATACTTTTTTGCCTTGCGCACACTTTACAGTAAAAAATGATAAAAAAAAGTGAAATACTATCAAAAGTCCATATAAAAAGAAAGTGGACAGATTTTTATGAAACTTCACACAATTTCGCCGCTGGAAATATAAACACAAATAAATAAACTAATAAAAATTTTCGTTCTAGATGTCAAACTATTTAATCTCGAGTTGGAGATTGGAAAAATTTTATGAACTTTTTTTTCAAAAGATTGATGATAAAACAGAGTGGAAATAAAATTGAATTACGTACGAAACTATATTGAAATTAATAAAAAAATGAAGGGAAAATTATTTAAACTAAGAAACTTTTTTTTTTGTATTATTTTAGGAGGGAAAATTTTTTTCTTGGACCAAAACACTTGCATATTATGTTACATATTCAAATTCCTGAATTTTAAATTTTCTAACAACTGTTTTCCCTTTCTGAATATTATGAATCAAATTCTTTGTGTTTGAATAAAAAAAAAAATTTCCACCCAGTGCAAAATTTAGAAAAAAAATAATCAATAGTAGGAAAAATTATTTCCATTCTCGAGAGTAAAGCTATAACGATTCTTCATCGCTGGTATAAAAGCGTTTGATAAAAAAACTTGGTTCGTTAGCTTCTTTTCTGCATTCTATTTCCTTTCACATCTATTTCTCTCTATGTCGCACCTTCTCTCTATAAACGAAAATATGTGTTTTAAAAATTTGCAACTTATTAGCGAAAAGAAGAGAGATATTTGTATTTGTATAAATGACGATGACACGTGATATTATAATGTGAATGAAAGGGCGCAACGGAAAAAGCAATCTTGTAAATCTAGCATGTCAACTGAAAATTAGGACACTAGATATATGCGCGCATATAGAGAGAGAGAGAAAGAGAAGAGAGAAACACACAAGGGAGTAAAGAGGAGGAATAGAATGAAGCAGTGTGCTGTTTGCAGTTCTTGGAGTTAGCATTAGTTTGCATATCTGAGTGAAAGTTTAAATTTTTGCAATCTAAATCCTTACAGAAGGTTCCAAAGCTTGTTGCTTCGCTAATTAAAAAGTTGAATTCTTTTTTGTCACCACGTAGAACGAATTCTTTTTTTAAATCAATTGTTTCGTTTCAATTCAAAAAAGAATATTCTTAAATTGTTAAAGTATAATTTTTCCACTTTTGTAATTAATTGGTGAATTAAAATACTTAATACTTTATTTAAATATTTATTAATAAATAGTTAAATTGAACGATCACTCCGAGTCAAGCAAAATAAAATAAATTCAATTCTTTTTTACGTTTCGGCAGCACAGCTGTCCTCTTCAGAACTAAAATTTATTATAAAAAACAAAATATTACAAAAATTTTTACAATATTTTAAATTAACAACAAAAAATTAAAAAATAAAATATATACCGAAAAAAAGAAAAATTTAGAAATATAAATTAAGTCAAGCACATCTTTATCGCTACGGTTACAAAATGACACTAAACAAATATACAGACAAATACGAGAAAAACGATGTACAATTTTTCGAGGTCAATGCCCCATCGGTGAAATATATAATACAATTAACTTCTTAGATGTTCTTATAATTAAAGAAAATAATAAACTTTTAACTGATTGGTATAAAAAACCAACTTTTTCCGGACGAACAATTAACTATGAATCAAAACATCCTTTTCCTCAAAAAATTGCCATAGTATCCAATCTTGTCAATAGGGCAATAAAACTTTCGAATAAAAAATTCCACAAGAAAAATATTGAATTTGTCGTAAAAATACTGATGAATAATAATTATCCTATTGAATTTATTAATAAGCATATTAAGAAACGTATGTGTTTTATTGAGTCAAATTCACAATGTAACAAAAGTAATTCAGTTTACACAATGATACCGAAAGTTTTCTTGCCTTATGTTCCCAATCTTTATGAAAAAACTTCATCTTTCCTAAAAAAAGTACAATATTTTAACTATCCCAATCAATAATAAGAACATGAATCACAACTTGGTAATTAAAGGAAAAGAAAAAAGTAAAAAAACTGAAATCACAAACTCGGTATATAAAATAGGATGCAAAAACTGTTCTGCATCTAATGTTGGACAAACCAAAAGAAATGGTGGGTGTTCGTATTAATGAGCACAAAATCTCAAAAACAAATGTTGTTGCTGAACATATCAATTCACTTGGTCATGATTTTGATTGGGATGGATTTTTAGTACTAGATAGAGAATGTTCATTTAAAAAACGCTTAATTTCTGAAATGATCCATATTAACTTGTTGTTAATTTAAAATATTGTAAAAATGTTTGTAATATTTTGTTTTTTATAATAAATTTTAGTTCTGAAGAGGACAGCTGTGCTGCCGAAACGTAAAAAAGAATTGAATTTCTTTTATTTTATTTTGCTTGACTCGGAGTGATCGTTCAATTTAACTATTTATTAAAATACGACTGAGTGATAGAATCATCTCTATTCTTATTAAATATTTATTACTATATTACTATATTTTATATTAATATTTAAATTACTATATTTAATATTAATATTTAAATGGAATTACCATATAGGTGTGAATTAATTTTATAAATAGGAGTTTAAATAAATTTTCTTCCCCCTTTGGCAAGTCAGATGTGATTTACGATATCGCAAACAACTTTGAGAGCTTCCTCGAACATAGACCAACCGCATTAAATTCTAAACAGGACCAGAGCACCACCGAACGTTGGCTCGTCTATACCACACAAGCTTCAAGCCAGGAATAAGACCAAGCTTAAGTCTTACAAGAAGTTTATTAGCCCTGCGCTGCTCTCTATTCTGAGTTTAAAACCAAGAGCCCATTCAATCAATAAAGGGCTAAACTCCTGACACTGTGCTTTATCCTTTTACACCAAAGTCCTTCGCCTTACCCACCATCACAATGAATACCTTCTTCTCACTGTCGGAGCAAAGGAGAAAAGTCTCAATTTATGCTCCTCAACGTTCAACTGTATTTTTTAAGAGCTTCAATTTCAATAAAAGAAAAAGAAACGAAATTACTCTTTAAAACTCAACTATTTTGCATTTTTATACCTTTCCCACTCACCTTCGCACCATTTACACGAAATTGTACAAACAGTAAAATTTAATTAATCACTTTTTGGAATATTTTCGTTTTTTCCACATCCGCAAAGTTATGAGAAAAAATAATGATAAATTAAAAGAAATAACTAAGATCCTACGTTTCCTTTTTGAAATTCATATATAGTTAAAGAGAAAACTTAAAAGAAAAGTTCTTATTGACAAAATTTCCCTTGGCACAATATCATAAACTGCGCATTAAATCGAAAAATAGTCAAGATGATTGGAGAATTTTATAATACAATAAATAATAAAGTAATGATATGAATATTGAATAAGGAGAAATGGTTTTAAGCTGAATATTACCACCATTTCCGGAATGACAGATATAAATAATCCATTCGACAGCAATGGACCAGTTATTCATCTTTCATAAGAACTGCAGAGTAACGGCGGAAGCTCTTTTCCTTCTATGTACATTTATCCAAGCTCACAACAATGTAAATGATATTAACCATCAAAACATTCGAAAACAATATTTTTCATAAAATTTTCATCAAAAATTGTATTAATCTTATAAAAATAAAATTAAAAAATTGTATTAATCTTACAAAAATAAAATTAAAAAAATTGTATTAATCTTATAAGAATAAAATTAAAAAAATTGTATTAATCTTTTAAAAATAAAATTTAAAAAAATTGTATTAATCTTATAAAAATAAAATTAAAAAAAATTGTATTAATCTTTTAAAAATAAAATTAAAAAAAATTGTATTAATCTTATAAAAATAATATAATTCATTCAAATTTAAGTTGATGCTTGCAATATAATTAAAAGAATTATGTATTATAATCACAGTAAATCGTGAGGTATTTAAAAGTGTTGCAGATTAAACTTAACATCAAAAAAGATTAAAATATTCAATTTCGGTGTTATTTTTTCAGAATTAATAAAATTTTAGTTTATTAAAATTTTCTATAACTATAAAACATGAAGATATCGATAACTCGAACTACTGATCGATTTCTACATATTTTATAATAATAAAAGATGACCAAGTAATAAAATCATTATTTTATATTATAAGAATATTTATACTTCTTCAAAATTATTTTCATTAATTTAATTCAATCATTATTTTCAAAAATTTTTAACTACAATTTTACATTTTTAATTATTTTTAATAATAATTAATTAATCAATTTCACGAAATTTCAATTATTCCCAAATTCTTTAAATAAATGCATTTTAGAAAATAAAAACATCAAATAATATTCAAAAAATTCAATTCAACTTCTTCAAATATATATGAATTTCAAAATTCAATTATTTCTAAAAAAATTCGCTCTATATTTTCTTTAGTATTCAATTATAATTTAAAATTTTAACTCAAATTTATTTTTATGAAATAAAAATCTATTTTTATTAAAAAATTCTACTAGAATTTAATTATTTAAATCCAAAAGCAAATAATTTATTGAATAATTGAATGTTTCTCAAAATTCAATTCTCATATGAATTCTATTAATAAATTTTTAATAATTCAATTCTTTTGTCGAATTTTATTAAAACTTGCATGAACATAATTACTTTTTTTAATGAATTCAATTATAATTTTATGAAAAATAATTGAAACGTTGCGATGAGTTTTATGAGAATTTTCAAATTTATTCATTTACAATTCAATTTTACAAAATTTTAATTATTCGGAAATTCTGCGATTAAATATATATTGAAAAATAAAAACTTGAAATAATTTCAATAAAAAACATAATAAACTTTTAAAAAGAATTAAATGTACAGAATTTTTTATTTCAAAAATATGAAAAATTAAGAATTTCAATGATTTTAGTTTGAAACTTTTTCAAAATGTAATTATTTCTAAAAATTCACGTTATAATGCTTTTAATAGTTCAGTATAATCTAAAATTTTTAATGAAATTCATTTTTAAAACCATTTTTATTAGTAAATTAAAAGAGAATTTAATTATTTAAATACTAAAATAAATAATTTATTAATTTCATGTTTGTTGAAATTAAATTCTCATAAAAAATGTTATCAACAAATTTTTTAAATCATTAAATTCTTTCGACGAATTTTAATTAGATTTTTAGGAATAATTACATTTTTCGAGGAATTTAATTAAAATTGCATTAGAAATAATTAAAATTCTGCAATGAGTTTTATTATATATGAAAATAATTGAATTCCTAAAGGAATTTAATTATTTATAAAAATAATTTCATATTTGTAGAAATGTTATTATTTATGAAAATAATTGAATTATTACGAAGAAATTTATAAAAAAAAAAATTTGTAAATAATTGAATTCCTGTTAAAAATTTTTTTGTTTATAAAAATAATTGAATTTTTGCGAAGAATTATATTCCAATTTTTTTTAATAATGGAATTCGTTAGGAAAATTTAATTGAAATAGTAGATATTAAAAATTTGTGGAATTTTAGAAAACTTTTGAAAATAATTGAAATTTTGCTAAGAATTTAATTAAAATTTTGTAAAATAATTGAATATCTGAGAAGAATTTTATTATTTATAAAGAGAATTGAAATTTTGACGAGTATCTTTAAACATTTTTAAACACAATTGAATTTAGTGACTACTTTACTAAGTTAGTTGGTAACTAAGTTAGTAACTAACTTACTATTCTCCTTGGAAAAGCTAAATTAGTTAAATTTTTGCAAATCCTTGTCTTTATTGTTTTATTTAAAATTTAAAAATAAAATTTTATTCATAGTTAAAAATAACACCAAAATAGATTATTTTAAACCTTTTTGGTGTTAATTTAATCATACAGGCTTTAAACTGTTACAGAATGTTTCAATCCATTCAGAGGTTATTTTAACACCTCACGTTTTACTGTAAATTCATAATAGAATTTTGAAAATAAAGCAATAACATCAACTGAAAATTATTATTGAATAATCTGCTTTACTTTACATAAATATTTTTTCTAAATACTCTTAATTTGAAATACAGCTTTTTTAAAAATTTTAATTCGGTATTTTCAAAAAATAACTATTATTCCGATTTCAGAGTTCAAATATGTTTCTAACTTTCCACCGTCAAATATAACTTGGAATTGAAAATTTATTGCTTTCAAAATTCACTTAGAGCTAACAACCATAATTGTTACTCCACAAATTAAACCAGCTTCTTTAGTTAAATGATGTGTTTTTAGTTATAAACTATAAAACGAGAATCATCCTTCTGGAATAATATTAATTTCAATAGAAATAACGTATGGAAGACTCAAGGAGAATATATTTTCTGAAATTCAACTAAATTATTATCAAACAACAACTAAATTATTACTACCATATTTGCTAGAATATAACCAACTATTCAGTTATTATTTATAATTTAGGGAAAAATAAATTTAACAATGATGCATAAATTATTTCTGCCTGCATAATTTAGAAATTGACTCAAACTGAACCGTGTTTGCAAATTATTGTAATTTGTAATAAAATATATAATAGCCGGACCATATAGATAGAGATATATGTATGACGGGAATGTAAAAACATTATGCAAATATTGGTCACATGTTGTGTAGAGGATTTACCCACAAAATCTACCTCGGGTCGACTGAAAGTTTACCAAACGATCTATCTGATGCTTAATCCTCCAGGGTCGAGACCCTTAAGGACTGATTCACGTCTCACACGTCGTCCCCACATCCTTTAATCCGAAATCGTTCGAAATGACCCATTTGCCCTCTAAATAAGATAAAACGAACCTGGTACGAGTCAGACAATTTTTATTAATACCTTAGAAGAAAAAGAAATGTTATCTTATCACTTTTTGTGAAATTGCAAAATTGTGTTCATAAATAATTATATATAATTTTTTTCTAAGTTAATTAATTTTTTTCGGATTTACTGATTACGTTTACAATGAATAAATAAAGAGCGTTTTTTTATTCGACTTAAAAAGTAAACACTCTTTTTTTTGCATTTAAAATGTATTATTTGAAAAATCCTTTTAATTTAGCGTATTTAAAGAAACAATTTCAGGCACGAATGAACTTGTCACATCGTTTCAATTTAACTGATCGAGTTCTCTATTGAAATCGAAGATACAACACATTCAATTGTACTGTAAATTCATACTAAACCGCACTTTTATGTAGTGTCGTTACTTTTCACAGCTAGAAAGTCTGACTTCCATTTGCGCCTCTATTAAACTCTAGGATTTTCATTGGCTCCTCTTTCGACGTACTTTGAAACTTCTTTCTCGACCTTGCTCTTTTCTGACAAGCAATTTTACGCAGCTCTGACATTTAGATGGCGCACAATAAAACAATTTATTTTACCAGTCGAATAAGAGAACCATTTTTTTTAAATTAATACTATTTAAATTTACTTCTAAGGTGAGCTTTAATTTTTAATGTTGTGGTGGAAATTTTGCATCTTCTTAATCAAGAAAAGGAGAAAAAAAATTAGCAGTATTATAAACTATGTAGATGAAAATAAACTTTGTCCACAACATCAAACTTCCTCGAAATCGAGTGTCAATTTTAGAAAAATACAAAACATTTGTTAAAACTTGTGTATATCATTTCTACGTTTTGAATAATATATCTTCGTGCGCCTTTTTTTCCTTCTTGGGAAAATTTATTCCACTTCTAAATTTATTTTACGGTGAGATTCTTTTACACGTCTGTCTCTAGACTTGAGCTCATCTTGCAAGAAAGTGGTTTCATACGTCTAATACCAGAAACATGCACAGTTCGAATATAGGTGATTCTTCTTCACTTCCATGTAAAACGAAACGATCCATCTTCTATAGCATTGCGCCTTGAGAAGCTTGTCTTTTTTTTGTAGGATCAAGTGAGATTCGGTTTCAAATCGGAGGGTCTCCTGAAAATGACGAGTACTTTAGAAAAATCCCAATGCCCTTTCACAGCTTTCTTGCAAATCGATACTTGTGTCTTTTTACTGCAAAACAAGCTCAACAAGTACATTTATATTTTTATTATCGAATTTCCGAATTAAATTAATTGACACAGGTCAGGGGAGTTAGGGAAAAGTCAGGGAAAGTAAAATTGGTCAGGAAAGTCAGGCAAAAGTCAGGGATTTTTACTAAAAGTATTGGAAAAATTGAATTTTTTAAATTCATGACAAAACTGATTTTTTTTTCTTCTTGCCTCGTAAGCTATGAAATTACAACCAATTTTAATACAAAACCTTCAATTTTTTCTGTCTGACAATAATTTCTTTTTAAATAACTTAAATTTTCAAAAACTATCATAAAATTAATAAATAATGATAAATAATAAATAAATAATAATAATAATAAATGATAATTAAATAAAATTAATATTAACTATCATAAATTATGACTTATAAATTATTCTATGAATAATTTTTACAATTTTCATAAATACTAGATTGATAAAAGAATTTAAGTTAAAAATACTAAAAAAAATTAGATTTTGGAAAAGTTACAAATGATTACAGAAATTCAATTATTTTCAAAAGTTACAAAAATTCTTCACACAATTTCAATTATGTTCAAAAATTTAAAAACAATGCTCGTCAAAAATACAATTATTTTTATAAATAGTAAAATACTTCATTTTAAATTCAATTACTTTTAAAAGTTTTAATAAAATTCTTGATAAAATTCCACAAGAATTCAATTATTTAATTTTTAATAAATTTCCTCAAAATAATTCAATAATTTAAAAAATTAATAAAATTCTTGGCAAAAATTCAATTATTCTCAAAAATTAAAAAAAAATATTTACAAAATTTCAACCATATTTATAAATAAAAAAATTCTTCATCTAAATTCAATTATATTTAAAAATTTTAATAAAATTCTTAGCAAAATTTTGTAGGAATTCAATTTTAATGAATTAATTCAAAATAATTCCATTATTTTTCATAAGTAATAAAATTTTCACAAGAATTCAATTATTTAAAATACCAAATTCCATAAAATTTTTCGAAAAATATAAATTATTTTAAAAATTCTTCACCGAAATTCAATTATTTTTATAAACTGGAATAAAATTCTTTGTAAGAATTCAATTATATATATAAATAATAAAATACTTCATTAAAATTCAATTATTTTTAAAAGTTTTAAGAAAATTCTTGACAAAATTCCACAAGATATCAATTATTCAATTTTTAATAAATTTCCTCAAAATAATTCAATTATTTTCCAAATTAATAAAATTCTTAGCAAAAATTCAATTATTCTCAAAAATTAAAAAAAAATTTTCAAAATTTCAATCATTTTTATAAATAAAAAAATTCTTTATCTAAATTCAATTATATTTAAAAATTTTAATAAAATTCTTAGCAAAAATTTGTAGGAATTCAATTTTAATGAATTAATTCAAACTAATTCCATTATTTTTCATAAGTAATAAAATTTTCACAGGAATTCAATTATTTAAAATACCAAATTCCATAAAATTTTTCGAACAATATAAATTATTTAAAAAATTCTTCACTGAAATTTTATAATTTTTATAAACTGGAATAAATTTCTTTGTAAGAATTCAATTATTTATAGAAATAATAAAATTCTTCACATAAATACAGTTATTTTTATAAATTTGAATAAAATTCGTTGGAAGAATTAAATTATTTTTAAAATGTAATGAAATTCTTTTCCGAAATCCAATTGCGTTCGAAAATTAAAAAAAAATTCTTGTAAAAATACGAAGTAGCTTTATAAGTAATAAAATTCTTCTCCAAAATTCAATTGTTTTATGTAAATTTTAAGAAAATTTAAATTATTTTCATAAGTAATAAAACTCATCGCAGAATTTTTATGATTTTGTATACAATACATATTTTAATCAAATTCCTCGAAAAATGTAATTATTCTTAAAAATTTTATTAAAATTTGTCAAATTAAATTCATATATTTAACAATTTATTGATAAAATTCTTTATGAGAATTAAATTTCAACAAAGAACATTCTATTATTCAATAAATTATTTTTTTTATTTAAATAATATAATTTTTCTAGAATTTTCTAATAAAAATTTAATTTAAAAATGAATTAACGGATAATCGATTTTTTATTATTTACGAAAGTACTTAAATTATTGCCACGAATTTTATTACATTTTTTAAAAATAATTTAATTCTTTTGAGAAATTTTACTGCTTGTAAAAATAATTGAATTCTTGCAAAGGATTTTTTATGATTTTTGTTAATAATAAACCTATTCTGAAAAATGTTATGGTAATTAAAATTATTACAAAACATGAAGAAGGCGATCACTCCGAGTCGAAGACTCGAATCATGTTTTGTAATAATATTCTTATAAGTTGTTCAATTTAAAAAGGTTTGAATTTGAATGTTTTGAGGAATTTTAATTCCTGCAGAAAAATAATAATGATTAAATATTTATTTAAAAAAGAAGTTATAAATGTTTTTGAATAATTTTACAATTAATGAAATTTGTAAATAAATGTAATAGAACCTTTTTTCTTGATTATCGAATAATTTTTAGAGCGAATCAGAATATTCTTTGTTGTCAGGGAAAAATTGAAAATTTTGTCTGGAAATCAGGGAAAAGTCAGGTAAAAATAAAATTAAATATTTGTGGCAACCATGAATTAAGAAATTATATTCGAACCATATTGTCTGTTGTTGTTAGTTGACAATTCCTTGTTTCTTTTTTTCTTAATTTTTATAAATTTTATTTTTATTTTCAAATTTTCAAATTCTATTTCTAGTCTCGCATTAGACCACATTTTTAAAGCAATTACCATGAGGGAATTATTCAAATGTCCCATATTTACTTATATTCGAAGGAAAACAAACTTTACTGCTTTATAAATGTACAGAGAGAATTTTAAACTTGACGTACTTAATACATAAAAATAAATTCATGCTAATCTCAGTTCCAACATTTACATTTCTAAAAGAAGACCGATTTTATAGTGAAACTCATAGTGGTGAACTAATTTCCTCGAGGGAAAAATTAAAACAGTTTATTCAATTTGAAACCATTTTTTAAAGGATGCTTGAACACTCAGAGTGTACTTAAAAATGTTACTTAAAATTCTATACATCAAATCATCCGCCATTGAATAGAATACTCTTTCAGTAATAAATAAAATTCTTTTAATGCTGTTTCACTTTTTTCCTACAGAAAAGAGCTTTGTATAATTGCTCTGCTGAAAATTGACTTTCCTTTCTTTTCTATGGAGCTTCCAAAAAAAATGTTATTGCAATTTATTTTCATTTGAAGAACAGTTCTTTATTTCAATATATTAGTTGTTTTTAAAATATTATATTTAAATTTATACTATTAAATTAAAATTAAAATAAAAAATAAAAAATAAAAAATAAATTAAAATTTATATTATTTTATTAATATTATTTATTTATTTAGAAGTACAATTTTACTGTCAGTAGCTTTTAGTTTGTTTTCTGTATTTTTATGGTAAAATGTGTTTATTTATTACAACCATGAATTAAGAAATTATATTCGAACCATGTTTTATTTATTGTTGTTTGTTTATTTATTTTTTTTATTTTTTTTTATTATGTGTTTATTTTCTACTAAAACTAAACACACTGAAGATGTTTTTTTTCGCTTGAAAATGATCACTATTTGGAAGATTATTTTCCTTGACATGGTGATATAAGATTCTATTGTTCAACGTGTAGGTTGAATACGAGGAGGTAAAGAATCAGCGGGCGAGGTCTTTTACGAGAGAGAAATTTGAGGTTTACGAGTGGCTCGTGAATACGAAGGGTCCCGTAACCCTGTCGCGAACGGAAACCCGGGTCAACCATTCCCAACACTCTTACCTTCTCACCAACTACTCTTACCTACTAAAACCTTCTCACCGTGTCGACAGAGTCGTTCATACAAACTGGATTCGTATACCATATAGTAAAGTATCTCTAACACACTGTTCATTCCTAACTCGTTGCCATTGGCAACCGTCTGATGGTATACGCTTGCCTATTAGACTTTCAGAAAGGGGGTTGATCACTCAGCCAAAGTTTGCACATCGTACGTAAATAGAACTGTGTAATGACCATCACTTTGATACCAAATGAATGACGATATTCCTAAACTTTAATCTAGAACACAGCTCTTTGTCAGCCATCATCAGATGGGGTCACAATTTTTCCCCAAAAATAACCATTTTTCTTCGAAAATAACAATTTTTCTTCGAAAATTAGTAAATTAATTGTCATATCACACTAAAATTGTAAATTCAAACAAAATAACAGCACAAAAGTAGTAAATTAATTTTATTTATTGAGGGTCCCTATCAAAGAACCGGTTATCACTTTTTTAAGCTCAAAATCATTGCCCTGTAATGTTAATAGTTAGAATGTTTTCAATTCCAATTTTTCGAGAAACATTTTGATAATCTTTATATACAAATGCAGAATGTTTTCAAGAAATTGGAATTTTAAATCCTTTTTTTATTTAGAGGTCAAGAATTTTGAGCATAAAATAGTTATAACCGGTTCTTTGATAGAGACCCTCAATTTTATTAATTTTATTAATATTATCAATTTTATTAATTTTATTAATTTTATCAATTTTATTAATTTTATCAATTTTATTAATTTTACACAACTGCAAAGTATTTACCTATAATGGCTAATTTTCATATTTTATTCTATTAGCAATAAATTGTCTCCGATCAGAAAGGTGAATACTCTTAAGATCAGTAACTGTACTTTTTTTGTTTCCGGTCATGGTTTCTAAGTGAATCTCTCTCTCTCTCTCTCTCTATTTTTTTTCGCTCTCTCTCTCCTTTCGAAATGAGAGTTTCCAAACAAGAGTGAAAAAAAAGTTGAAGGGAAAAAAGAAATACTGAACTGTGGGAATTTGCAAATGAGTTCGTTGGCATTTGGAACGATTTACGCGCTCCTTCGTCCTTTTTTTAAGTCACAATCCAATTCAAGATGTATTGAAAACTTCACCCTCGGATTCTACTTTTATAAGACAGATTTCAGGGTTCCGATGCCAGACAACTCGACGGATAGTCGCAAGTATTTTTTTCCCCCATTGATATATTTATGTTTCAAAAATGGTAATAATGGTTTTTTTTTAAATTTTTTATTGTCGCAATATGGCACCAATCAGTACTTTATTGTATAGTAAAATTTCTGATGCTTAATGCAAAGCAGAGATCGTCTTATTTTTTGAAAAATATTTTTCCTTCATTGGTAAGCAAAAGTTATTTTCATACTTTATAATTATATTATAATAATCGACATATGTCCTCCTCACTTTAAGTTAGCGTTGTTTTATTTTTATTACAATGTTTTGCTTTGTAGTTTAAATTGATATGTCAAAAAAAGAAAAGTTTATTTGAGAGTGCATTATTTCAGCCAAATTAAAATATTTATAATTGTCATATAACAGAATTTTAAACTTAATAATAATAATTTATTCGAAAGGTTAGTTTCTATAATTTAATGATAACATTATTACAATATTTATAATTGATATTTGTTATAATTTTTTGTTAATTTAATTTTTATTTTCTAGATTTTCTGAGTATTATTAATATTAATTACAATAAATCTCAAACTATAAAATTGTACATACAATATTTATTTTTTACAAATTCTATGTAATCTAATTATAAATTCACAAAATTTTTAAATTGTGTAATGTAAAGTAATATAATAGTTAAAAAGTAAAAACATAATAATTTTTTTTTGTAATTTTTATAAAATTCAATTATTATTTAAAGAAATTACTGTTCTTGATACTTTTTAAATATTCAAAATTTAAATCCTCGAATTATTATTTTACATAATTTTAATTTAATGAAAGTTCCATTTCTTATAATTTCTATTACACAGAATTGTTCTTTAACATAATGTTTCTTTTATAAACTTTTCATAAATCTTAACTTTTATGCCACCGATTAATTTGCAAAATATTTTACGAATTAATGCAAATTTAATGTTAAAACAATGAAAATCTATTATTATTTCGTAAAATATTCAACGTAAATATTCAATATTCCAAAAATTCAACATTTTACGAATTAATGCAAATTTAATGTTAAAACAATGAAAATTTATTACACGGAGAGAGAATATATATTAAATTTTGTAAAAATATTTTCAAATTGGGGAAAACGTGCGACAAAGCGAAATTTTGATATAAAAAATACTAACCTTAAAAAAAACTTATGTGAAATTTAGTATAATTATATCAAATATCAAGAATATTAATTAAATTCTAATATAACTTTAATAAATTTTTATTTTCAACATCAAAATTTCGCTTTGTTGCACTTTTTCCCCAATTTGAAAATATTTTTACAAAATTTAATATATATTCACTCTCCGTGTATTAATTCGTAAAATATTCTGCGAATTCGGTATTCAGAAGCATGAACATTAATTACAATAAAAATGATAAGAAATGAAACTTTTATTGAATTAAAATTATGTAAAATAGTAATTCGAGAAATTCAATTTCGGATATTTAAAATTTATGAAAAACAGTAATTATTTCAAATAATAATTGGATTGTATAATAATTGTAAGAAATCATAAATATATTTTTAACGTTTACATTACTTTCCATTTTACAATTTAAAAATTATGTGAATTTTTAATTAGATTACATAGAATTTATAAAAATAATTATTATGCTTAAAAAATTTATTATACGTACAATTTTATAGTTTGAGATATTATGTAATTAATATTAATAATACTCAGAAAGTCTGGAAAAAATTGTATTAAAAATAAATTATAACAAATATGAATTCTAAATATTGTAACAATGTTATCATTAAATTGTAGAAAATTGTGTTGAATGTGTCGTATTTTAATTTGTTAGCTTTCTTAAAAATTAAATTTTAAATAAAATTATTCAAAAATTCTAGAAAATTAATTCAATTTTTAGAAGACTTGCAGTTCAAATTTTGAAGTATTTTACAATTTTAAGCAAATAAAGAACAATAATTAGTTAATTAATTAAAATTAATTAGTTAACAAAGTAATTAGTTAAATATTTATTTTACAAAAGTTATAATAAATAATTAAATTTGAAAAATTTAATTTGAATATTTTTTAAAAATTAGGTTTTTGAAAAATAGGAACTAAACTTTTTTTAAAGAAAAAGGTACTTGAATTCTCAATAATAATATTAACAAATTGAAACAACTGGAAGTTCTGTAAAATTTTATATTTTAAAGAAATTTATTTTTCTTTCTTTAAAAAATGTTTGTAAATGTTAATAAATTTTTAAAAATAATATCATTTTATGAATTTACAAAATGTATTCCATTTAAATAATTCAATTCTCGTATTTAAATTCTGACAGGAATTGATTTAACAAAAATTTCATTTAAAATTTTTAAAAAATAATTTAATTTTGGATAAATTAAAGTTGTAAATTTTGGAAATAATTTTATTTCACGAGGTTCTTCATTGAAATTATTTGGAATTTCAAATCCCTCGGAAAAAATAAATATAAGGTTTTAAATTTTTGTATTAAAGTTTCGAAAAATTTAATTCAGAAATTTCGGAAAATTGTTTCTTGAAAAAATGTAACTAATATTAGTTAAAAATACTTCTACTTCCGAAAATAATTTGGCACCAATAATTTTAAAAAAATTGAAAAAATCGAAAATTTTGCCAACTTTTATTGAAATAAGTTTTGAATTTTAATTCAAGTTGCTGTTAGAAATATTTTGGCATTTACTGGACGAGTTGTTCGAATAATTACATTTAATGAAAGACCGTTTGAAAATTAATACTTTTTAGGAAAATAGGAATTTTCATTAAATTTAGAATAGCAAATTTTGATAGTAACAATGGGAAAGAAATTTGTTTTTGATACTTTTGCTAGTTATATACTAACTTAGAGCAAAATACCGAAAGTAAATTTTGATAGAAAAGTATCAAGAGTTGAGTATTTCTTTCATCTTCGTGATCTAATTAAGAGAAAAGTGTCTTCCGCTTTTTTTGCCAAATTAGAAAATACCTTTTGCTTACTTTTGCAAAAACTACGACGTTCGCCATCGAATGGTGTGAAAATTGCCAAGAACCACGTCTCGTCCTGTTTTACAGACAAATTCTTGAGTGAAAACACTTGCGTCGCTATAAAGACGACTCGATAAGGTGTTTCAACGAATATCCAAGGAACACGTTTCAGAATAATATTTTACGGGAAAATCGTGAGTATCATGTATATCGGTTTGCTTATAAGACGTAATGTTGAAAGCTGTGTTAGCTTACTGTATATATAGATATAGATATATATAATGTTTGCCTTTATACAGCCGTGTTGTGTTGGTTTCCATGTAACAGTGTCCCTTTGCTTTCATCCCTTCGACAAGTATGAGTACAATGTCACTCCCCAGTGGCCCACTAGTACTAACGTCCTTTCTTACACCACCAGCATTTTATTACTCGACCCATTACCCCCTGTATTTTCTCTCTTCACTCTTGCCAAGTTTCTGGCCATGATGCACGATATTTTACTGCGTGTTTATGGCAGAGCACAATTATTACCACGCTCGTTGCTTGGAAAATGGCCACGTCATGAGAAGTAGGTATGTACATAGACCAGCAACGTCTCTTTAATTGCTTCTAGTCAAACTCATTTTACGCGCAGGGAAAATACCCGATCGTATCTCATTTACCTTCTTTCTCAATTCTTCTGTGACAAACTAATTTTCAACATCGTCTTTTACAATGTAGGGTAGAAGTACCGTTTGTGGCCACTGTACCGGTTGTGGCCTTTTTTATAAAATTTCCATTTAATTATTTACTATAATTAATATTTCTTATTATAATAATATAGTACTATGAGATTTTAAGTATTTTCTTAAAAAAAATACATAAATAAACTATAATATAAATAATTACAATAATTATTAACTAGTGGCCAAAAGTGTTGTTAAAGTGGATAAAACTGGTGCTTCTACTCTATGTTGGAGAAGTAATTTTTCTACCATCTGCAGCTTTTTTCCTGTTCTTAAAAATTACAATTCGTTCGGTCATTAAATTAAGAAGGTAGAAAAATTACATCTCCAATAAAACATTGTAAAAGATGATGTTGAAAACAATGATGCTGAAGATGATGTTAGAGTAATAACCCTAACTTTGGTTTTTTTGAACCCTAACTTATCTGGTAGTTTGATGATTAAAACTCCTTGTATCGAATTCAAATTCATTGAACTGGAGTTTAAAGGAAAATAATTTACACTTCAATAAAGTTAATTCACTAATAGAAGATTATTAGAGAAATGTTTCGTAGGTCGCGATAAATTACGGTATTGGAATTGTAGGAGAGAAAACTTTATATAGGCTATGAAGTTTAAGGGTTTAGAGTCAGGAAACGCGATTTGCTATATTATCCTGCCAATACTCGATAAACCTTAGAACATAATATTGAATTGCCTCGATTTTGTGGTCTTTAACTTAATGAATGAATTGCTCATAAAAGTCAGCTTTTCAATAAAATAATTGATATCGCCACTTAATAGAAGTCTTGTTTATTATAGTTGTTATACCTCTAATGTTACTTTCTTATATTATGTCTTTTGAACTTTAGAAGAAAAAATCCATTCCAGTCTCTTTGTTGCCACAAATATTTAATTTTATTTTTCCCCGACTTTTTCCTGATTTCGAGACAAAATTTTCAATTTTGTCCCTGACCCCAAAGAATATTCTGATTCACTCTAAAAATTATTAGATAATCAAGAAAAAAGGTTCTATTACACTTGTTTACAAATTTCATTAATTGTAAAATTATTCAAAACCATCGATAACTTCTTTTTTAAATAAATATTTAATCATTATTATTTTTCTGTGGGAATTAGAATTCTTCAAAATATTCAAATTCAAACCTTTTTAAATTAAACAACTTATAAGAATATTATTACAAAACATGATTCGAGTCTTCGACTCGGAGTGATCGCCTTCTTCATGTTTTGTAATAATTTAAAATACCATAACATTTTTCAGAATTGGTTAATTATTTACAAAAATCCTAAAAAAATTCTTCGCAAGAATTCAATTATTTTTACAAGCAGTAAAATTTCTCAAAAAAATTAAATTATTTAAAAAAAATGTAATAAAATTCATGGCAATAATTAAGTACTTTCATAAATAATAATAAATCGATCATCCGTTAATTCATTTTTAAATCAATTTTTCTTAGAAAATTCTAGAAAAATTCTATTATTTAAATAAAGAAATAAAAAATTTATTGAATAATATTATGTTCTTTGTTAAAATTTAATTCTCATAAAAAATTTTATCAATACATTTTTAAATAGATGAATTTAATTTGACAAATTTTAATAAAATTTTTAAGAATAATTACATTTTTTAAGGAATTTGATTAAAATATATATTGTATAAAAAATCATAAAAATTCTGCGATAAGTTTTATTACTTTTGAAAATAATTTAAATTTTTTTAAAATTTCCATAAAATAATTGAATTTTGGATAAGAATTTTATTATTTATAAAGTTATTTCGATTTTTAACAAGAATTTTTTTTTTAATTTTTGAACGCAATTGGATTTCTGCGAAGAATTTTATTTCATTTTAAAAATAATTTAATTTTTCCAACGAATTTTATTCAAATTTATAAAAATAACTGTATTTATGTGAAGAATTTTATTATTTATATAAATAATTTAATTCTTACAAAGAATATTATTCCAGTTTATAAAAATAATTGAATTTCGGGGAAGAATTTTTTAAATAATTTATTTTTTTCGAGAAATTTTATGAAATTTGGTATTTTAAATAATTGAATTCTTGTGAAAATTTTATTACTTAGGAATGGGAATTATTTGAATTGAATACTTAATAATGGGAATTGATTTGAATAAATTCATTAAAATTGAATTCCTACAAATTTTTGCCAAGAATTTTATTAAAATTTTTAAATATAATTGAATTTAGATGAAGAATTTTTTTATTTATAAATATGATTGAAATTTTGAAAATATTTTTTTTAATTTTTGAGAATAATTGAATTTTTGCCAAGAATTTTATTAATTTTGAAAATAATTGAATTATTTTGAGGAAATTTATTAAAAATTGAATAATTGAATTCTTGTGGAATTTTGTCAAGAATTTTCTTAAAACTTTTAAAAATAATTGAATTTAATGAAGTATTTTATTATTTATAAAACTAATTGTAATTTTGACGAAAACTGTTTTTAAATTTTTGAACATAATTGAAATTCTGCGAAGAATTTTTGTAACTTTTGAAAAGAATTGGATTTTTTGTAATCATTTGTAACTTTTCCAAAATCTATTTCTTTAGTATTTTTAACTAAAATTCTTTTCTCAATCTAGTATTTATGAAAATTGTCAAAATTATTTATAAAATAATTTATAAGTCATAATTTATTATAGTTATTATTAATTTTATTTAATTATTATTTAATATTATTATTTATTTATTATTTTTTATTTATTATTAATTAATTATTAATTTTATGATAGTTTTTAAAAGTTTAAGTTATTTAAAAAGAAATTATTGTCAGAAATAGAAAAAGTTGATGATTTTGTTTTAAAATTTGTGGTAATTTCATAGTTTACGAGGCAAAAAGATAAAAAAATTCAGTTTTGATATGAATTTTAAAAATTCAATTTTTCCAGTACTTTTAGTAAAAATCCCTGACTTTTCCCTGACCAATTTTACTTTCCCTGACTTTTCCCTAACTTCCCTGACCTGTGGCAACCCTGATAATTATTATTTATTATTATTTATTATAATTATTATTTATTATAATTATTATTTATTATAATGGTACATTCGTTATCTTTGAAGAATTTTTTTAAGTATATCACATTTAAGGTAATATTAACGAATCTTGCCGTTGCTTTTATTTAGACAGTAAATTTTTTTCGAAAAGAATATTTTATGTTAAATGGCAATAAATCAGGAGACATTTCTGATGTTATTATTATTGGTACTTCATACGCGGTTGAATATATAATCGTTGAAGCGAAGGAGAAACATATGGATGATCGAGTGTACATGGAACCTCCTGCAAGATTATATACGCTTCTGAACATGTTCGTTCGAATACCGGTGTTTGCTTCTATTATGGGATGAGTAAACAGGAGCAGATAATTGTGTACTAAGTTGCCATTGCTTGTATTAGATACCTATATATTATATTATAATAATTTTAGAAATTCCTCAACGTTAAAATAAGCCTTTTCAATACAATGACGCTGATTACGCTGGAAGTGTATAGACAACGAAAATCATTCTCTTAAACTGCGCAAAAAATAATATTTGCAAAAATAATATTTGCAAAAACTATATTTACTAAAAGATGATAAAAAAAATTCACCTATTTTCATACTTGCAATTTTTTCTTTAATTGAATGGAATTTTTAATTAAGAATATTTTCCACGGGTAATGAATTTATTTATTATTTATTTTCTTTATTATTTATTTATTATCTTTATCTTATTATTTATTTATCAGTTATTATTTTTTATTATTTATTTATCGTTTATTATTTATTATCTATTATTACTTAAATTTTTTTTGGGGATTTCTGTTCCATTTTAGCCACTTGCGACAGACTGTGGAATACGTGCACATTCTCGGATGCTGTATAAGCGACGGAGAAATCCGTTTTCGATATAGAATGCAGATGGGTTAATTTCATCTGATAGAGGCAGTTAAGTAGTGTCAATATTCACGCTATAGAGTAAAGCAATCATTTTATTGATAGATATTTGATTATTCCGCACTGTGATACTAACGTGTTAGAATTTAATTTCCAACACGTGACTGCAACCAAAAGATCAATTGACATGTGCTTCTTAAGGGGCTACAAAAGTTGTGCCACAAAAAATAGATTTTCAAGATTTTGAATTTTGGCAAAAATTATTATTCTGTTCATCAAAGAAAAATCCATTATATAAAAGAAAATTTTTGGTTTTCTCGTGTAGAATTTTAGATTTATATTGTTGTAAAGTACTAAATTGTACATTCCAGAATAGATTAATTTTCTAAGTTAATGGGAATCATTCTTTCTTTTTGTGCAAATAAACAAAACAGTCCATTTGCGATTAGTTGCCAATTGATTAATAATTTAAAAATTTAATCTTAAAATTTAATTCAAAAAAATGTATAAATATGAAAAATAAATGTAGTCAAAAATATGTGAAGTAGAGTGAAATATTAACATAGAGAAATTAATTATGCTGTCTAATAATATATCACCTTTTTTCTAATACCAAAGAATAGTGCACGACTTTCAAAAAGAAAGATAAAAACTCTGAAAGTTCAATTAAAATAAATTTTTGAGCTAAGGTACTTTTAGTTACCATAAGATAAAAGCAGGACCATTTGATTTGAAAGGATTCGGAGATTCATTCTTTTTCTGGAGGAAGTAAACATTCATTAAGAGTTCTGAGAACTCGACTCAACCTCTGCACCTTAGAAACTAATTTCTTTTCGCGCACAGTATTCGTTAGCAAAAAAGGAAAGAAAAGAAGAATTGCTGCCCTGGTTACAAGTGCAATTACTCACAAGTACAGACAATTTAAAATTATTTATGAAAATCTGCTTTTGTCGAGATTGTAATTTTGAAAAATATATTATTCTCCCGTTATTCAGATTCATTAATAGTTATAACTATTTTTTTCTTTTACCAACATTTCTATGTAGGTTTCTATGTTGGAGAAAGGTGATAAAAATATGTCAAAATTCTTTTATCAAAAAATTGTGAACTCTTCTGTGAAGTGGCTCTAAAGTCAAATGGACGTTGTTAGCAGTAAAATGTTTATGGAACTAAATTTCCTTAAGAGCATCGTAACTTATCTTCTTTTATTAAGAAACTTTATACATTATGTACATATACCAGTAAAATGTTTGATCTTCAAAAATTTTCTCAGTTCGCAACAAATTTTTTTCTCAGACATAAATTTTATTTCTAACATCGAATTCAAATATTAATAGCAATATTTTTGTTGTCGACTTTCTCATGATGCTCATTAACAAAATATTTCTTTCCACATGGACATTGTAGACAAAAACAACTTTCATTTGACGGAAAAATAAAGCTCGAGAAAATAGAATTTAGCGTTAAGTTACACCCTAATGGAATTTATCTAGAAAAATGTATAAATAGGAAACTAGGAAAGCAATGAAAAATAATAAATCGATAATAATACAAGAGATTGTTTCGAAAAATGTTGTTTCGAAAATTTCATATTGTAAATCAAACAATATCCGTGGGATTAGATGAGATTTTTGCAGGATTAATTAATAAATCATTGAGATTCATTAATATCATAAACTATAAAGCTCTTCTGTATAAAATAAGAGATTTTATAGCTGAGAGTGTGAGTATTAATCGATAAAATACTTGTTCTCAGGAGGCATAATAGTGAAACGTTTATCAACAAGTATTTCATGGGCTAAGCACACGTTTTGCTCCTTAAGTCCAGGCCTTACTTTCATTCGTGAAGCTTACGTGCCTTATCAGTATCGACGCCAACTCAAGGGAGCTCTTCTTAAGCACCTCAGACTCGCAACTGACCTCGAAGCTTTCGATGATCATCGATCAATGCACAAAGATCGCTAAACAACATTCTCGAGAGCACTCTCGTCACAAGGTGTGTAAAATAAACCATGTGTGCAGAAAAAAAACCGTTCACAAAATCTCATAAAAGCCTTATATTCCTCATATACTGATGATCAAAATGTCACGATAAAATTTTGCTTACAAAAACTCATTATTTTTACCCACTTAATGCAATTCAATTTTTTTTGTTTTTGGTATAAAACAATTAAATTTAGGCATTTTTATTATTTATTTATCATTTATTTATTATTTACAGAGTAAAACGTGAGGTGTTAAAATAACATCAGAATTGATTAAAATAATTTGCAACAGTTTACTCGCTCTAGGACTAAATTAACACCAAAAAGTATTAATTCCTCAAAATATTATAAACCAATTGCTTAATTTAATTTTAATATGTTAAGGTAATATTTCAAAAAACACAAAATTTGAATTATTTTGGTCTTATTTTAACTACGAATAGAATTTTATTTTGAATAAAACACCAAAGTCGACGATTTGGAAAAATTCAACGAATTTAGCTTTCCCAGGAAGAATTGTAAGTTAATTACTAACTTAGTTACCAATTTACTAACAAACTTAGTAACATAGTTACTAAATTCAATTGTGTTCAAAATTTTTTTTTAAATTCTCGTCAAAATTTAAAATGTCTTTATAAATAATAAAATTCTTCTCTGATATTCAATTATTTAACAAAATTTTAATCAAATTCTTGTCTAAGTTTCAATTATTTTCAAAAGTTTTCTAAAATTCCATAATTTTCAATATCTACTATATTTCAATTAAATTTTCCAAAATGAATCCATTATTAAAATAATTTTGAATACAATTCTAGGCAAACATTTAATTAGTTTCATCCATAATAAAAATTTTTATACGAATTCAATTATTTTAATAAATAATAAAATTTCTACAGGGATTCAATTATTTTAATAAATAATAACATTTCTACAGGGATTCAATTATTTTTATAAATAATAAAATTCGTTTCGAAATTCAATTATTTTTATAAATAATAAAACTCATTGCAGAATTTAAATTATTTTTAATGCAATTTTAAACAAACTCCTCAAAAAATGTAATTATTCATAAAAATCTCTTTAAAATTCTTCCAAAGAAATTAATGATTTAAAAAATTTATCGATAACATTTTTTATAAGAATTTAATTTCAACAAACCTGAAATTAGTAAATTATTTATTTTTCTACTTAAATAATTGGATTCTCGTAAAATTTAGTAATAAAAATGGTTTTAATAATGAATTGCAGTTAAATTTTAGATTACACTTGAGTATTAAAAGCTTTATAACGTGGATTTTTAAAAATAATTAAATTTTGAAAAAGTTCCAAACTAAAATCGATTGAAATTCTTAATTTTTCATATTTTTGTCAAGGAATTCTGTAGAATTAATTCTTTTTAAAAGTTTAATATGATTTTTATTAAATATATTTCAAGTTTTTATTTTTCAATATATATTTAATTGCAAAATTCCCGAATAATTGAAATTTTGTAGAATTGTAAATTTTGTAAATGAATAAATTTGAAAATTCTCATAAAACTCATCGCAGCATTTCAATTATTTTTCATACAATAATAATTGAATTCCTTGAACAAAGTAATTATGTTCATGCAAGTTTTAAGAAAATTCGACAAAAGAATTGAATTATTAAAAAATTTGTTACTAAAATTTTTCATGAGAATTGAATTTTGAGAAGCATTCAATTATTCAATAAATTATTTACTTTTGCATTTAAATAATTAAATTTTTGTAGAATTTTTAAATAAAAATTGAGTTTTATTTCATAAAAATAAATTTCAGTTAAAATTTTAGATTATAGTTGAAAATTAAACGAAATATGGTGAGTGAACTTTTTGGACATAATTGAATTTAGGAATTAATATTTTTGAAAAAGTTGAATTGAATTTTTTTAATATTATTTGAAGTTTTTATTTTCTAATATGCGTTTAATTAATGAATTCAGGAATAACTGAAATTTCGTGAACCTGATTAATTAATTATTTTTTGAAATAATAGATATAAAGTAAAATTGTAGTTAAAAATTGTTGAAAATAATAATTGAATTGAAATAATGAAAATGATTTTGAAGAAATATAAAATTCTTATAATATAAAATAAAGATTTTATTACTTGGTCATCTTTAATAATTTCATTTTATTTTTGTAACAATTTTTGTAAAAAAATAACACCAAAATTGATTATTTAAATCTTTTTTGGTGTTAATTTAATCTGCAACACTTTTTAATACCTCACGATTTACTCTGTATTTATTATTTATTTATTATTTATTCATTTTATTATTTATTTATTACATTGTTTATTTTAATATTCATTTTATTATTTACTTATATATATATTTGAATCAAATGAGGTAATGAAAACGTTTGTTAAATTTAATTGTTTGAACGATTTATTCTGATGGATAGTGTAAGAATTTGGACGAACTAAATTTACTGCAGTCAACAGTTCATTCATGAGTTTAACAGTTGTGAAAATTGGGGCCGATTATTATCAAAACGGATGGAGAGATAAAGACGAGTTTATGATATTGTTCGTATATCGTGCAAATTAAGAGGTATATTTAACGAGGAATGCAATTTACGTACTTTTATGACTGTAACAACAGTAAGTTTATCGACATTCTGCAAGACTATCATTGATAATTGCAAGCTCGCAAGCTACCCGCTCCTAACATCGTCACACATTGCATTTTTAATTCAATTACAATTTCTCAAGAATTATGAACTTCTATTTTTAATTGTTTTAATTTTTATTTAATTAAAAATTTCAAGTTTAATTTAAATTCATCAATTTTATTTCATTTGAAATTTTATTTAAATTTTTTAATTTTATTTAGTTTTGAATTTAAAATTTTATTTAGTTTTGAATTTAATTTAAATTTTTTATTTTTTTTTAATTTTGAATTTGATTTAAATTTTTCAATTTTATTTACCTTTAAATTAAATTTTTACTTCTATTTTAAAGTCAATCTCTAAAACCCTGTTTTTGGATATTTACAAATAAGACAAAATAGTCGAATTTGTATAATTATTATTATTAGATTCGTAAAGAATAAAAATAATTATTGATAAAAGTTAGGTTTACAAATAAAAATGAAAAATTCCAATTCCAAATCTCATTTACCGTGACTATTATTCGGGGAAAAAAAGGCGTGAACGTTCTCTTTGATTGATTTCAAAGAGAAAAATTCATTTGCATGTGAAGATTTGAAACTTTGAGCTCTGCTTTCACATGAAGCGTCAGAGACTTTTAACTAAACCAATAAATGAAAATAGAAAAAAAAAATTGTCGACTTTCTCGCGGGCAAATGAGTTTTTGTTCTGGGAAAAAAAGAGGATGAGACGATGCAGTGTCTGCGTGGGTTTTGAATGCGATTTCCGTGGTCATTTGACTCACTCGTCTTGGTCTCTATTCTCGTTTCTTTTTCTGATTCTTCCTATTTTCTACGTCAGCCACGTTCGTGCCGGCCATACTTTATCATCTTGCAATTATTTCGCGGATTTCGCCCCCCGCTTACTTCAAATTCTCATCTCTCTTTTTATTCTCTCTCACTCTCTCTCTTGCTCTCGCTCTTGCAACCTATCGCGGCCTTCTATAAAATATACTTTTGTAGGCGGTGCGGTAACGGTGGCCGGTTATTTATTTTTCCAGTAACTGTAATTTTTCAAACACTGCCCGCGGATAAATGTGCCAGGCTGGTTTTGACGTGCTGAAATATATGATGTCGGAGGTGGCATTTCTCCAGGTCTCACTATATAAGGTGTATAAGAGGTATAGATATATATATAACTTATGGAATTGATTTCCCTTCTTGCGAACGATTTCGTCCTTTGTTCACACCTAATATTCTCGACAGTTGATGGCCAATCTCCAAACTATACGATCAGCCGCACTAAACCATCCAACTTAAAACTTCATTTTCGTCCATCTCGATTCAAATTGACATAAAGTTACGGGAAATTCACTTAGCAGTTTTAAGTACTGGCCTTTCGACACTTAGCCATTAATTACAGAGGCTAAAATTGACAATATTACACTTTATTAAACTTGATTCATTTTATTCATTTCATTAAAGTTATTAATTTGATTAATTTGATTAATTTTATCAATTTTATTAATTTTATTCATTCTATTAATGTTATTAATTTTGTTACTTTTAGTAATTTTAGTAATTTTAGTAATTTTAGTAATTTTAGTAATTTTAGTAATTTTAGTAATTTTAGTAATTTTAGTAATTTTAGTAATTTTAGTAATTTTAGTAATTTTAGTAATTTTAGTAATTTTATTAATTAAGAGCCACATTATTTTAAATTTGTAAAATAGAAAAATAATTAAAATTATTGTTTGCAATTTTGATGATTAATTTACTCGTCTCAAGTTGATGAAAGTGTTACTTTTGTAGCGTGACATGTGAAAGAGTGAGAAACGATTTGCTTTGTAATTTATTATGTCACGATCATAAAATAAAGTTCAGTCGAAATTGAAAAACACTATTAATAAAAGTTTTGAAATACAAATCGATAGCTTAGTTTCGTTCTGGAGATGACAATTTTCATTATAAGGTTTTAAAAAAACAAATTTATTATTATCAGTGTAGTGGTCAGAAAATCCAATTGTCCAACTAATAAAATTTAAAAAGATTTTTTGTTGGACGAAAATAATTAGAAATTTTAACCATTCTGTAGTTTCACTTCACTTCCACTCTATTTTTACTCAAAGTTTATTTTCACTCCATTTTCACTCCACTTTCATGCATTTTCAGTCAAAATTTCATTCCAAATTTATTTTCATTACACTTTTACTCGAAACTTTTTTTTATTCCACTTACACTTCACTTTCACTTTCACTTTACATTCACTTTGACTCAAAATGTAATTTCACTTCAATTTCAATTCACTTTCACTCAAAATTTATTTTCAATCCATTTTCGCTCTTAATTTATTTTTACTGTATTTTTACTTCACTGTCAGACTACTTTCACATTCACGCAAATTTTATTTCCTTATTCTTTTTCTCCAATACAAAGATAAAGTCTACAACGTTGATAAATGAAAAAGTAAAGTGAAAATTTAGTGAAAATAAATGTAGTAATTTTAGGTAAATGTGAAAGTAAAGTCAAAGTAAAGTGAAAATGAAGAAAAAAGAAATTTTAAGTGAAAGTGGTGTGAAAGTAAAGTGAAAAAAAATTTTTAGTGACAGTGAAAGTGGAGTAAAAGTAAAGTGAAGATGGATTGAAAAGAAATTTTGACGGAAAGTGAAAGTTTAAAGAAAGAGAAGAGAAAATTGAATAAACATAAATTTTGAGTGAAAGAGAATTGAAATTAAAGTGAAATAACATTTTGAGTCAAAGAGAATGTAAAGTGAAAGTGAAACGTAAGTGTAATAAGAAAAAGTTTCGAGTAAGAGTGTAATGGAAATATTTTTTGAGTAAAATTTTACCTGAAAGTGGAGTAAAAATGAAGTGAAAATAGAGTGAAAATAAATTTGGGGTGAAAGTGAAAGTGGAGTGTCAGTAAAGTGACAATAGAGGGGAAATAAATTTTGAGCAAAAGTGGAGAGAAAGTAAAGTGAAAATAAAGTGAAAACAAATTTTGAGTGAAAGTGCAATGAATGTAAATTTTTGAGTGAAGTTGAATTTTAAGTGAATTAAAAATGGAGTGAAAGTGAATTAAAAATGGAGTGAAAGTGAAGTGAAAATGGAGTAAAAATAAATTTAGAGTGAAAATGAAGCGAAATTGGAGTGAAATAACATTTTAAGTCAAAGAGAATGTTAAGTGAAAGTGAAGTGTAAGTGTAATAAGAAAAAGTTTCGAGTAAGAGTGTAATAAAAATATTTTTTGAGTAAAATTTTACCTGAAAGTGGAGTGAAAATGAAGTGAAAATGGAGTGAAAATAAATTTTGAATGAAAGTAAAGTGCAAATGGAGTGAAAATAAATTTTAGGTAAAAGTGAAAGTGGAGTGTAAGTAAAGTGACAATGGAGGGGAAATAAATTTTGAGTAAAAGTGGAGAGAAAGTGAAGTGAAAATAAAGTGAAAACAAATTTTGAGTGAAAGTGCAGTGAATGTAAATTTTTGAGTGAAGTTGAATTTTAAGTGAATTAAAAATGGAGTGAAAGTGAAGTGAAAATGGTGTAAAAATAAATTTAGAGTGAAAGTGAAGCGAAATTGGAGTGAAAGTGAAGTGAAAATAGTGTAAAAATAAATTGAAAAATAATGTAAAAGTGTAAAAATAAAGTGAAAGTGAAGCGAAATTGGGGTGAAAACAAATTTTTAGTGAAAGTGAAATGAAAGTGGAGGGAAAATAAATTTTGACTGTAAGTGAAGTGAAATTAGATAATCGACTCCCTGCTACATATTTTAGCAAAAAAATTACATTTCCCCCAGATGAAAAATTCTCATTTATTACTATGCATAATTTTACATAAAGCGATAAAAAAATTATCAAGCCTTCCATTGGTTTACTAAAAAAATTAATTGAATTTTATTTAAAGATTTAATATACATAAATGTGTGAAAATTGTAGAATAAGAATGAGAGATAAAAAATTTATTCAGCTACCTTCGTTAAGGAGAACTAAGTTATCTCCTTCGTTAGGATGTTGCTTAAAGAAGCGCTCTCGACTGGTTGGCACGACAGTTTTACAACCGTTAAAGAAATCATGATGAACCGGTGCGAGAAAACCCGGAAATTCTCTTTCTCTCACTCTCTCCCTCTCTTTCTCACTACTTCCTTCCGTAGTCTGACAAACGCTACGATTATCTGCGACATAATACCTACCTGCTTCCTGTTAGCCAATATTTGCGAGATCTAAAGTTTCTTCTTCGCGCTTCTCTCGTTCACCCCGTTTGTTCGCTCGACCTAAGAGTTTTTAATAGGTCGTCTTTAGATTGAAACGATCAGATTAATATTCATCATTAAGTTTTTAAGAAAAATCTGCTTTTTTCCCATCAAAATAATTCGGTTAAAAAATTTTTTTTGTCGAAATGTTTTATACACTTTGACACCGGAAATTTTGTCGTGCACTAGATGTAATATTTCAATTCTTTGTAAGAGACAAAATTCCAACTAAGTTTGTAACTGAAATAAAAATTTTAAAACACAATAAATTAAAATTAAATAGTAAAAATAATAATCTTATAAAATCGGAAGTGATTATTGTAATAAAATAACTGAAAATTGTTTTTTTGTACTTGAAAAATTTAGTTTGAACGTTACATAAAATCATATCAAAATATAAATCAATTTTATAAGAAGAGTAATATAACATTGAATAAGATTTTTTTGCAACTGAGAAAAATACCCTTTTTTTATTTCTTACACACGGAAGAGGAAAAAAAGGAAAAAAAAGTATCTTTACTTTCTTTACAAATGTACTTACTGATCGAATTATTCTATCCTTTGCTCCGCGTTTCTACTTCAGCATGAACTAGAAACCACGAGCAAATGAAAGGTAATCGATAGATCAATAAAGAGGAGGGAAAATTGAAAATCTCAACTGGCATTAATAACATTGAAAATTTATGTAACAATAGTAAATTTCTACAAAACGTATCAAGAAGAATAAAAAGAATTTTCTTTCACAAAATAAATAAGATTAAAAGATATTCTACCTTAAAATAATTTTTCCCCCTAAATCTAAAATACAAATACAAAATAAAATCTATATTAACACATCTATATTACCACATCTATATTTAATAAGAAAAAAATTATCCAATAACCAAAAATTCTTCGACATTGATAAATACAATTTCTTAAAATCTGCAAAAGTTGCAAGTTTTTTTTTCCACTCCCCCCAACAACTAGCAACATTGAATTATTCATAAAGTTTCATGGGTCAGGACAGCTAAAAAATTGATTCGATATTTTTCGAACGTTCGTCATCGCTGAAAAGTTTCTATACTAGGAAATTTTCACCTTCTGTGTGAAAAAAGTTTAAAACAGATCATCCTTCAAAAAACGTAGGAGTTTCCGGTTCTTGTGTCTCAATTTTGTAAACATATCTTGTTTGAAAACTATGTGGAGAATATAGTTTACTATTTTTTTTCATTCAAGAAAAATAAAATAAAACAATTTTGAGAATATTTAAATGAACGCGTCACACGTGAAAGGCTTTGAGGTTGATTGATGGATTTTATACTAAATAAAAAGAGAGAAGCTAAAATGTATAGAGGAGATTTCAATAAAACAAAACAGCATCGGCGAATCTCTATTTCATGTGTTAAACATTTTGTTACGAGTACATATCCTCTCAAAAAAAGAAAAAAAAAAAAAAAAAAACTTTACATGGAAAATATGTGAGGGTAATAAAATACATCACATAGGTGGTCAGGTTTATCAGGCCATATGAACACTTTTATTCAAACTATTTCAATATCAAGTTTCGTGTACTTTGAAAATTGCAAACTTTATTTAAATTTTTTCCATACAATTTTTTTTTTTATTCACATTTTTTCTTTTGTTTTTGAAATATCATTTTTGACAGTAGTTGAATATTTTTTTAGACAATTGCAATTCAAAAAAAGACTTTCGTTTAAAAGGCAGTGTCAATTAAATTCGATAATAAATATAATTGCGGTGTGTCACCGTTTTTTGCTTAATTCATGGTTTTTTGTTTCTGCGATTGCAAATTAATTATCGAAATATAGCGGAATTCACAATCCTGCAATTATCTCTTTTTCATCGAATTTGCAATTCGACACTAAAGCAAGTTTTCGAAATTAGTTGTTTTTGTGAGAGAATCTCGTGATTTGTTTGCGAGCTTTCAAATTATTACCCGGGCGTATTGTTGCAGCCCGGAAGTCGCGCTTCAACCCTCCCAAGCAAGCGCGCGTTACGTATTTTTGTTTCCACGAAGGCTTACAAATTTTGGCAGAAGAAGCTGTGAGAATAGCTCTAGCTAAGTTCTAGATTTTCCCGAACTTGGAACTGTTAATTGGTTTACTTCGGACTCTCGTATCGTGAGCCAAGAACTTTCCTTTCGAGATACGGTATTTTGTCGAAAGGGGTGAAAATTGTTTGGAAGAGTTCAACTTTGCACTATGGATTCTCGCAAACGATTAAATATTTCTCAAAAACAAGAATGATCTCTCTGTTCTTCAGAAAAAATGTTTTTTTTTACTTCCCTTTTTTATACCAACTTTTCCGTTTGCCAATATTCGTTTTTTTGAATTAAGAAATAAAAAAAGGAGATCGAGACAAAATCTGTGTATTACGATGAAATTTCACAGTGATGATTAAACTCTTTTTAATTCGTTAGGAAAGGACAGTTTCAAAGGGGATTTTTACGAAATGGCTCTCACAATATTGAATTAGGGGGAACAATCAAAGAAGATTATAAGATTACCGGTGGAGAAATAATTTTTTCTCTCTCTCTCTCTCTTTCTCTCTTGCACAGGGATTTCAAAAGAATCAAAGAAATGTGATTATATTAATGTCGGATGTAACATTAAGCTCTAGTTCAATATCCGATAATCTTTCTATATAGGGAACCTGACGCGAATCTCAATTTACTCTCTCGTCTCAAACAAATAATATCTGACAAACTATCAACAATCGAAATATTCGATGTTTCCATTTAAATTGAATTTATAATTTCGTTTCAGATATATTCATTATTAAAAATACGAAGAATTTAATTATGAAAATAATTAAATATTTCTAACACTCATGTGAAATTTTCCGTATACAAATTCGTAATGATTTGCTTTGTTTTATTATTTCAATCATTTTTATATTATAATATAAAAGTTTAATTAAATGTAGAATGGAAAAAATATACTGAATGAAGAATGTAATTAAAAATCAACAATTTAGACAGAGTTATTTTTTCATTGAGTTGATGATTGGTTGGTATTTAATGGCTGTTAACAATATTAATGAATCATGTATTTTTTTATGGAATTTTTACTGCAATCGCAGCGTTTACACTGAAGTTCATTAATAGTTTTTTTAACATTTTTACGGAAATTGTAGTGAAAAAGTTTTGACTGAATGTGAAAGTGACGTGAAAATGGGATAAAAATTTTTTTTAGGGAAAGTGGAGTAAAAATGGAGTGAAAAAAAATTCTAAGTAAAAATGAAAGTGCAAATGGAGTGAAAATAAGAAAGTAAAGTGAAAATGAAGTGTGAAAATATTTTAGGTGAATGTGAAGTGAAAAAAATGTTTGAGTGAATGTGAAAGTGAAGTGAAACTGAAAATTGAGTAAAAATTAATTTTGAGTAAAAATGGAGTGAGAGTTAATTGAAATAAATTTTCAGTGACTGTTTAGTGAAATTGAAGTGAAAATAAATTTTGGGTGAATGTGGAGAGAAATTGAAGAGAAAATAGAGTGAAAACAAATTTTGGTAGAAAGTGAATGTGAAAGTGAAGTAAAATTAGAGTAAAAATAATTTTTTTACTTAAAGTGGAATAAATTTTAAGTTGAAATAGAGTGAAAATAAATTTTGAGTGAAAGTGAAGTGAAATTGAAGTGAAAATGCAATGAAAATAAATTTTGAGTGCAAGTGCAGTGAAATTGAAGTGAAAATGAAGAGAAAATAATTTTTTGGTGAAAGTGTAGTGAAATTGAAGTGAAAATAAATTTTAGGTGAAAGTGCAGATGAATTAAAGAAAAAATAGAGTGAAAACAAATTTTGACTAGAAAGTGAATGTGAAAGTGAAGTAAAATTAGAGTAAAAATAAATTTTTACTTAAAGTGGAATAAATTTTAAGTTGAAAAAGAGTGAAAATCAGTTTTGAGTGAAAGTGAAGTGAAATTGAAGTAAAAATGCAATGAAAATAAAGTTTGAGTGCAAGTGCAGTGAAATTGAAGTTAAAATGGAGGAAAAATAAATTTTGGGTGAAAGTGTAGTGAAATTAAAGTGAAAATAAATTTTGAGTGCAAGTGCAGTGAAATTAAAGTTAAAATGGAGGGAAAATAAATTTTGGTAGTAAGTGAATGTGAAAGTGAAATAAAAATGGAGTAAAAATAAATTATTAATTAAAGTGGAGTAAGTTTTAAGTTAAAATAGAGTGAAAATCAGTTTTGAGTGAAAGTGAAGTGAAATTGAAGTGAAAATGTTATGAATATAAATTTTGAGTGTAAGTGCAGTGAAATTGAAGCGAAAATGGAGGGAAAATAAATTTTCGGTGAAAGAGTAGTGAAATTGAAGTGAAGATAAATTTTGGGCGAAAGTGCAGATGAAAGGAAGTGAAAATGAAGTAAAAACAAATTTTGGTTGAAAGTGAAGTGACGGTGGTTTAAATGAAGTGAAAAAAATTCTGAGTGAAGATGAAAGTGAAGTGAAGTGAAAATGGAGTGTAAAAATATTTTGAGTAAATGTGAAAGTGCAGTGAATATAGAATATAAATAAACTTTGTGTAAAAATGGAGTAAATGTTAAGTGAAATATATTTTTAGTGAAACTGCAGTGAAATTGAAGTGAAAATGAAGTGAAAACAAATTTTGGGTGAAAGTGGAGTGAAAATTTTTTTTGAGTAAATGTTAAAGTGAAGTGAAAATTGAGTGAAAATAAATTTTGCATGAAATTGGAGTGAATGTTATGTTAAGATGGAGTAAAAATTCATTTTGAGTGAAAGTAAAGTGAAATTGATGTAAAAATGGAGTAAAAATAAAATTTGGGTGAAAGGTAACTAAAGATTTTTATTTTCATGAAATATAAGCAAGAACTGCTCTGATATGTAAATGTACGTGCACAATTTTTTCTCTTTCTTCTTTTTTTTTTGAGATTTTGATAGAATCGAAAAACCGTCACTGCCAGACGGTATAATATGACAAGTAGCGCTTGCGGAGAACGGGGTGAAGAAGAAAGACTGAACTTTTCTTCTTAGTTAAAGTATAAATATTTTTAAGATGTCTCGTCTTTCCCTTCTGTATATACATATATATATGTACCTGAGAGAGACCCTATTTCTTCAGTGATATTATTGATTTTCTTGGTTTGATTCCCATTCCACTCATACGGTAATCTCTTCGAGTGTGTGCCCCGCATTTCTGCAAATTGTACACTTTTCCACGAACTTCGGCATCGAACGAGGCTCAATTTCGATGAGACTAGAGAGGCGGGTTTGTCTATATATATATATGTATACTACTATTTGGAGAGGAATGCGAATTCGCAAAACGATGAAGCACACACGTTGGACGAAAATTTACTTGATAACTTTCTTCAAGAAAGAATTTTCTTACAAGAGTCGTTCTCTCTCTTTGGATCTAATGCGAATCGGAACTTTATGTTCGTGTTTACACGGCGTCATAACAATAGGATATATATGCGCTCGGTATTATTCCAACAGATGGGAAAATTTCTTTCACTGTATCAAAAAAGTGCTTTTGTTCGTTTGCAAATTTCATGGCCTAGTTTTAGAAAATAATTACTGGTATAATATTAGTAGATAATAATAATAATAATAATAATAATAATAATAATAATAATAATAATAATAATAATAAAAATAATAGTAATAATAATAATAATAATAATAGTAATAATAATAATAGTAATGATAATAGTAATAATAATAGTAATAATAATAGTAATAATAATAGTAATAATAATATTAATAATAATAATAATTTCTAAAGGTTTAGACTTGATTAGATTTTTAGATATACAATTTTTGAGTCATGGAAACAATTTGAAAATGATGCAAACTTCTAAAGTACTCTTTAAGCTTAAAGCTCAAGTATTTCTCTCTTAGCTCTCAATTCTTCGTGCGGTAATAAATCCTGGTGCCATATATGAACTTGCTTTAATAATACTGAACTAAATTTGACCTTCCAACCAAACCAAAACTGAATCACGATAAATAGCATTCAGTGCAATGCATCAATGAATCATTCCTGGGGACAACGTTTCCATCGATTCTCATTTATAAAGCAAGAACGGAAATGAATGTGTATATTTTAAACTTAAAGTAGACAACTTTTCTTTTAAATATTACAGTAGAAATTTAATATTTAATTATGTTTATGATTATTTACGACTGCACTGTAAGATCCGTTGTAGCATTACTCATTCTTATAGTGAATTTGGGAGTCAAACCTTTTTTGTAAACAAAAACTAAATAAATAATTCTTAGAATCTAAAAGTATTTTATTATACAAAAGGGCTTCTTCCATTTATATTTAATTATGTAAATATAAACAATTTTTTTTACTACGTAGATTTTTGACTGGATTTTTTTAAAGTTCAATTTAAATGTTTGTATTCCTTTTTTGTTTCATTACATTTTTTTATGAAATTATTAATAAAATGTAATTTTTTATGAAATTATTTATAAAATGTAATTTTATATAATTATTTATAAAATGTAATTTTATATAATTATTTATAAAATGTAATTTTATATAATTATTTATAAAATGTAATTTTATATAATTATTTATAAAATATAATTTTATATAATTATTTATAAAATATTTATAAAATTATTTTTAAAATAAATATTTATATAATTAATATTTTACTTCTCAATATATTAAGCCTGGGTATAATATCAAAATTTCCTTTCAAGCTTCGAAATTTTAAAATTCATACACTGCTTATTTACAAATATATCAAAGTTACAATATTTTGTAAAGTTTGTCTTTTATGCTAACAGACTTTTCATCAAACTTTCATAAAATTATCTTATCTCATCTTTATTAAAGTTCTGTGGAGTATGAAAAATTTGCTAACTTTTGAGTGACTAAAAGGATTCAATGTTTCAAAGTTACCTTAAACTGAGATTTCAGTTTTTGACATTAATTCTGATTAAATTCGTATCTTATATATGTAATAATTTCATATTCTTTTTTTAGAAAGTAATAGAGTTCGGAAAACGCGCAGAACGAAGAAGTTCACTTTGTTGTATTTCAATAAGTTTTCAAAGCCTTTTAAAATCACAGTTGACTTTTTTAAGTATGGAAAAAATAATTATTCTACAAATTAATATTAATTATTATTAATTATTAATTATTATTTTTTTTGTATATTTGATTTATTCAGTAAATTAGAATTTTAACAAAAATCTGCAAAATATTACCTCTGTAAACTTCAAAACAATAATTGAGATTAATTAAACATTTAATTAATTTTTTGTTTTCTAATTTTTCAATGACAAGAACTTTCAAAACAGTTATTATTCAAAACTGTGATTTTTACTAAAATTCCAAATTTTCCAAACTCACACTCTAAATATGATTTTCCTTTAAAATTAAATTCTCAAATGTAATATAAGAAGAGAAAAAAGTTTTCTGTTTCGAAAATTCATTTAAATTGAAAGAAAATTGCTCCATATGTGAATTTCGAAAGGAATGCAAGAATCACAAGGTAAATATGTAGATATTGGCAAATTGTCTGAGATTCTGCGCGTGATTCGGAATCCGAATCGGGCATCTCTCCAAGGAATGACGCATTAATGGGTCAGCGACTATTCATCCTCAAAAACAATATTCTCGGTGTTTAAATCACCGCACGAGTGCCATCGGTTTAATGTTAAAATGGAGGCACGCCTCCGTTTCTTCAAAAAAAAAAGACGATTCCACATAGATAAAGATATAACTTTAAAGTATATGGAGAATTTACTGTAATAGTTTTCTGAAAACGAATGAGGATGCAATTCAGATTATGAATCTGATTTTTCAAAAGATGAATTCACAAAATCAATTTTTTTGCGACTGGAAAGAAGAGGACTATATATTTTTATTACCAGCTGACTTTATTATTCTAATCTTAATATTTTTTATTTTCTTCTCTGGAAAATTAAAAATTAATCCTTTTTGTAATTTCAATACTTTTTACTTTTTATGTAACTTTTTTTCATTTTCATAATAATGGAAAATAATTTTAATAATTTAGTAATTAGAGAATTAATGTTGTTTTTTTTATTATTCAAGAGTAATTAGTGATGTGTTAATATTGTATATTCATCAAATATCATGTTCGTTCGCTGTTTTGCTTGCATATAACATTTTCCTGGGTATTAATGTTGAGATGAAATATTTGTTCAGAAAGGAGGCAACATCAGCAAAATTCATAGCCAGTATTATATATACACAGAGATCGAAAACAAATGGCTATAAATTTGGTAATTTTATCGTTTACACGGCACACGTGTGTGTTTGGTTATAGTATGACTTTAAAATTATTTATACATCTCTTATAAAATATGCTATAATATCAAACTTCAGTGATCAATACGTCTCTGAATATTTATGTGGCAATGGCATAAAGTTATCCAATCCTCTTACTAATTAGCAAATGAATGATCAGCAATGAATTAATTCATCGGCATGTAATTAATTAGGAAACCGTCCATTATCTAATCGAGCAGAAACCTCTATACGAGAGATTTCCCTCTATAAGCGTAAAAAAATTTAGAACAAAAAAACATTTTTGCAATTTTAAATACTAAAATAAATTAAAAATCGTTGGGAAAATTAAAAAAATTTGAATCAACAATTGAGATTTAAATTTTGTTTTTAATATTCAACAAATATATTTCGAATGGACGAAAATTGATAATTGATAAATAATTTTTTTTTGTGCATAATTGGAATGTTATTGAATGTTAACACAAAAAAACATTTTGTTTTTCTACCGAAATGCGAATAACATTTGACTGCATTCGAAAAAAAAAATTTCTGCGCATTTTGACGGGGAAATTGTTTTCGTGCCTCCAGATCAAAATGTGCTGAATTGCACATTCAGACTTCGTGTGATAGCATTCAATTTGGAATTACAACAAAGTGGAGAGATTTTTCTGCTCTGCAAAAATTTGTGGCATTTTTTTCGTCTGTTAAATCTACTATCCTGTATCGCTACTAATCTCTGAGAAGTTATTCAGAGAAGTATTTAACCGTAAATCCAAAAAAAAGTGATGCAAAAAAATTAAAAATTTGTCACACATATAACAGGAAATTTCCATCTAAAAAAAAATATGAAACTTTTCAAGAAATTCCGAAAATAAATAAGGGGAAAACAAATTTTTCGGTTTTTAAAGTGGGTAAAGTTGAGAAACAAAAGTTTATGTTTTGGATAATGAAACCTGAAATGTGACGAAATTTAATTGTAATTCGAAGCCAAGTTGAAGAAGGGCTAATGGATTTTTCGTACTGATGGTAAACAAAATAATCATGGATACTGGAAACAAAAAAGAAAATTCTGTCCAAGTCAACTTGAAACAAAGTTTTCTTTCTCTTTGGGTATCTTTGGAGTGAACGAGAAAATTCAATTACGACGTTAGTCTTCAGAATGAAAAGCTTTTTTTTTCGTATTCTGGTTTCTATTTTCTGTAGTATGCATCTTTGTTTCTCTAGTCCCTCTTATCCGTTACAAAACCTTCCTTTTAACTGCTGCAACTTTTTGAAACAAATTGTCACGAGCTGCTAACAAAAATGGCAACTTTTACAAAATAAAAACAAAATAAGATTGGTAAGTATTCTACTAATTATGACATTTCTCAATCTCGAATAATCACTTTCTATTTTTCCATATAATGTCAGTAGAGATGTTTTAATTTTTCCCACAAAATTTTACATTCAAAATTTGATTCAAAGTTCGACACTAATTGTAATTTTTTTGAAATATATCAAAGAGGAAATACGAGAATTGTACATGTCGTCTTTCTCGAATGAGGATTTGCCTTCATTTTCAAAATATAAAATTGGCGATAATCTTCCGTTAAGTAACACTTCATTGATCATAAAAAGGAGCTTTTTATTATACAACTTAGAATATGATGAAATTCAGAAGCACAGACTCTGATAGAGTCGTACGCGCGTTATAGCATGAATTTTTATGATACGTTTTACGATCTCTTTCGTTCACTTGCCTTTTTACGAAAAGAACTTCATCGCGGCTAACTTTATAAACCAGAATTTTCATAATGTAAATAAAGTATATATATATATATATATATATATATATATATATATATATATAAAGTATATGTCACTATAATATAAAATTTTCTAATTCACAATTCACAAATTAGAAAATAATAATACAAGTTATGTATTTATGTAAATTATTGCCGTATACACGAATTCCCCAGGTGTAAATTGAACGTACAAAATATCATCTTAACTTCCCTCAGTTCTGAAAATTAATGAAACGGAAACTATTACAAGCCTTGTTTTACATTTAGATAACGTATGTTTTACGATATTGCAAATTTAATGTCGACAATCTAATTCAGAAAATAGGTTATAAACACTTTTACAGACTTTTCTTCAAATAAAACTTCAAGATCCGAATAAAAGTTTTAACGATTGAAAAGATACGGGAGAAGTAAAAAAATATTAAAGAACTACTTAATGGAAAATTTTTTTTTTTTTTGGATAAATTATTGGTGATATGAATTTATTCTCTTTCGTTATTTTTTTTAACGACTATTTATTGTCTTTGGTTGAGATTATTTGTATACTCTAATTGAAAATCGGTAATTGAGTAAATTGATTCAAGGATTTCTTGAAGCTAATTGCGTCTAATTAAAGTAACAGCAAATCAAAGAAGGTAATACAAATTTGTACAAGTTGCAGAGTTGTATGTATATATCTCTCTCTCTCAAACAATACCACTAGATACTTGCTATTTCGATGTAATTCCAGACTATTTCGTCGAATCTACAGATCGTTGAATTGGATATTCTTCTTCGTCTCATTGAAGCATTTCAGCCGTTTCTCACTCTATCAGCGAAGAATTTAATTGAAAAAAACTATCGTATATATTTGAACTGAAAAAAATAAATCTCCGCATTTTTTTTCGAAATCACATTTTTTATTCCGAGTTTCTTTAGCAGTGTTTTTACATCTCTGCATTCAGGACGTGAATGGAAAATCTTTTATCTTTCTCAGAATAAAATTTTTGAAGACTGACCACGACTTAAAAATCGACTTTACTTTTAACTGAGAATATATTTGGAACTATAATTTCGTAATGAATATCAAATCAATAAACAATGAAAATCGTATAATTTTATGCTTTAATGAATTTATGGATAATTATTTCAAAGATGAGTATTTATAATTAATCGAAAAAAAAGAAAAAGAAAACTGTCTCCTGACTTTTAAAAGTGTGAAAAAGAATTTTCCATTTATCAAACTATAATCGCTCTACAGTTTCAAGAAGATCGTTACAAAAGTTCAACACATCGATTCAAATTGATTTGTACCCTCAGTGAAAAGTAGAAAAAGTCTATTGCGAATGTCCTCCGTGAGGACAAAGACAAGGGGAGGGAAGGGAGCCAAAAGATTTGGACTTGAGATGAAATACTACTCCATTGACTATAGGTATAAAGCACTTGGTTTTACTGGCACAACCTTTGCGAGTTCGATGGACCAGAAATGTGCCAGCAACTTTTCCTTCCGTGTCATTGGTTCAGTCTTGTTCTCCTCGAATCAGTCAAAGTAATATGTACATATATATAGACACTCGTGGAAATTTGCTTCTCTTAGATCTATAAAATATATATACAAATTTTGTTTCTCTGCATTTTGTCGCATAGAAAATTAATTATTTCTAAAATATTTAAGAGATTAGAATTAATTTTTTGACTATTGTATAATTTAACTAATTTTTCTTTCCTGTATACAAAAATACAATTTAAACAATTTTCAACATTGTTATTTAGACAATTTCACTTCACTTTAAGTCCAAATTTATTTTCACTTTTACTAAAAATATATTTTTACTACACTTTCGCATCACTTTTACTCTAAATTTATTTTCACTCTATTTCCACTTTACTTTCACTCCAATTTCGCTTCACTTTCACTCAAAATTTATTTTTACTCCATTTTAACAACTGGCACTTCACATTCAACGAAAATTTATTTTCACTTCAATTTCATATCACTTTCACTCAAAACTTATTATCACTCTATTTTAACTTATCTTTCACTCCACTTTCATTAAAAATTTATTTTTACTCAATTTCACTTCACTTTCCCATTCACACACAAATTTGTTTCACTCCACTTACACCCAAAATTTATTTTCACTTTATTTTCACTTTAATTTCACTGCACTATCACCTAAAATTAATTTTCACTCTATTTTCTCTTTAATTTCACTTCATTTTCACTCAAAATTTATTCACACTTAATTTTTACTTCACCTCTACATTCACACAAAAATTTTTTTCACTCCACTTTCACACAAAATTTATTTGCACTCCATTTTCTCTTCAACTTAACTGCACTTTCATCAAAAATTTATTTTTACTTCATTTTCACTTCAATTTTACTTCACTTTTACTTAAAACTTATTTCCACTTTATATTAATTTAACTTTTACTCCACTTTCATTCAAAATTTATTTTAACTCAATTTGCACTTCACTTTTACATTCACTTACAAATTTTATTTACACCACTTTCACCGAAAATTTATTTTTACTTAATTTTCACTTCAATTTCACTGCACTTTCACCCAAAATTTATTTTCACTCCATTTTTTCTTCAATTTTACTTCATTTTCACTTTAAAATTTATTTACACTTAATTTTCACTTCACTTTTACATTCACCTAAAACTTTTTTTTTACTACAATTTCACTATAATGTTGAAAAAACTATTAATAAACTTCGGTGTAAACGCAGCGATTGCAATACGTATTTCATAAAAGAATACATGACTTTTTAACTCAAAATTAATTTTCACTTCATTTTGACTTTCATCAAAAATATTTTTTCACTTAAAATTTATTTTCAATTCACTTTTACTTCACTTTCTCTCAAAATTTATTTTTATTTCACTTTTAATCTACTTTCTCTTAAAACTTGTTTTCATTACACTTACACTTCACTTTTACTTTGACTCAAAATTTAATTTTACTTTAATAGTTTAATTTCATATTACTTTCAAATTCACTCAAAATTTATTTTCAATTCACTTTCACTTTATTGTCCCTCTAAATTTAATTTTACTTCACTTCTACTTCACTTTCAGACTACTTTCACTTGAAATACAATTTTATTTCATTATTCTTTTTCACCAATTTGAAAGTAAAGTCCATAAAGTTGATCAACAAAAAAATTAAGTGAAAATTAAGTAATAAAAAAGTTATGAGTGAAAGTAAAGTGAAAATGGAGTGAAAAAATATTTTGGGTGAAAGTGAATGTGGGAGGGAAAAAATTTTTAATTTAAAGTAAAAGTGAAGTAAAAATGACTTTAAAACAAGTTTTTGAGTAAAATTGAAGTGAAATTTAATTAAAAATAAATTTTGAGAGAAAGTGAAAATGGAGTAAAAGTAAAGTAAAAATGGAGAAAAGAAATTTTTAGTGAAAGCGAAGTGAAAATGAAGTGAAAATTAAATAAAAATAAATTTTGAGTGAATGTGAAAAGAGAGTAAAGGTGAAGTGAAAATGGAGTGATAATAAATTTGGAGAAAATAAATTTTGAGTGAAAGTGAAGTAAAAATGAAGTGAATAAATATTTTTAAATGAAAAAAATTTTTAAGTGAATTTGAAGTGAAAATTAAATAAAAATAAATTTTGAGTGAATGTCGAAAGGGAGTAAAAGTGAAGTGAAAATGGAGTGATAATAAATTTGGAGTAAAAATAAATTTGGAGTGAAAGTGAAGTGAAAATGGAGTGAAAAAATATTTTGAAATAGATAGAAAAAATTTTTAAGTGAATTTGAAGTGAAAATTAAATGAAAATAAATTTTGAGTGAATGTAAAAAGGGAGTAAAAGTGACGTGAAAATGGAGCAATAATAAATTTGGAGTGAATATAAATTTTGAGTGAAAGTGAAGTGAAAATGGAGTGAATATAAATTTTGAGAGAATGTGAAAGTGAAGTGAAAACGGAGAAAATAAATTTCGAGTGAAACGAAAGTGAAAATGGTGTCAAAATAAGGTAATAAAATATTTTGTGTGAAAATGAAGTTGAAAAATTTTTGAATTAAATTGAAAATAAAGTAAAAGTGGATTTAAAAATTTTTTAAGAAAATTAGATGTAAAAATTATGTGAAAATAAATTTTGAATGAATGTGAAAATGGAGTAAAAATAAATTTTGAGTGAAAGTGAAGTGGAAAAGCAGAAAAAAGAAATTTGGAGTGAAAGTGAAGTGAAAATGTAGAGAAAAGAAATTTGAAGTGAAAGTGAAGTGAAAGTGAAGTGAACGTGAAGTAAAAACCAATTTTGCGTGAAAGTGGAGTGAAGTTGGTGTAAAAATAAATTTTGAGTGAAATTTTCTAATAATAGAATACTTTCGTCTACTAAAAATATTTGTCTCTATGCTTGTAAATTTATTAACTCCAAATAGCGAATTCCCAAGTAATTGACATTCGGACCTTGAGCAACATCCATTAAGCTCTCACATAGCAAGAAGCATATCGATGTTTCTCAAACGTCTATTTGGTTTCCTAGTTTATTGCAGCCTCGATGCAGGTATAAGATTGGTTCGCGGTAGGGAATAGTTAACCAATGTTGCCTTATCGCACCTAATCATTAGTCAGGCCTGATTACAGTTCTAAGGTAAAGTTAGGAGGGAGAGAAAGCGAGAGAGAGAGAGAGAGAGTGCGAGTCGACCTTATCGATTGTGCTCCGATGTTGATTCAACAATTTATTACAATGACGTTGTAATTAAGTGTGTCCAAAGTGCTTGGTTATGTCGAGCGTTATATATACTTGACAAGAGAAAAGTAATTTGGCGCCGGCGCCAGCAGAGATATATGTATATTCGATCACGTGATATTCACAAACTTTTGAGGGCATCAAATAATTATATCAAGTGAAATCGTTTTACACACACACACACACACAGATGTATACTTTTGCAATACTTTACTCTTTTGTTTATACGAAATGCAATTTAACATTGACAAACAGTTACAATTGTTACCGAACGTTATTTAAACAGAGTATTGCAAACTCACATATGTGTATTTATTTCGTTTAGCATTTGCTATATCAAACCTGCGTCAACATGCGAGAGACACCAAAAATATCTTTTATTTACATGCAATTAATTTTTGAAAAATATCTATTCGGCTAAGTGCCATATTTGTCGTTCAAAATGCAACTGTCACGTTCTTGCATCTAAATGTTAATTCATTAATGTAAAATAAATAGCAATTTAATTTAAATATTTTATTACTTTAGTTGTTATTTTATTTTTAATTAAGTTTTATTTACTTTGATTTATTTTCATTCATTTTAATTTATTTTTATTTACTTTCATTTACTTTTATTTACTTTCATTTGCTTTCATTTATTTTTATTAACTTTTATTTATTTTTATTTATTTTTATTTATTTTTATTTGTTTTTATTTATTTGTATTTATTTTTATTCATTTTTATTTTCATTTTTATTCATTTTCATTTCATTTATTCTTCTTTATTTTCATTTATTTTATTTCTATTTATTTTTCTACTGCAAAATTTCCTTCTCTTCATTTTAAAAACATTTTCCGCTCAATACAATTAAAATATTTGATTTGATCAACACTTTTGACAGAACAAAAACGAACGACTACTGTAAAATGAATGTCGTTTATTTGGCGAAAACTTAGATTAAGTATGCTTACACACCTTTGAATTATTGTTTTCAGATTTTCTTCCATTTCAGGTAAATAGTATTCGAATTCGATTTGCATTTATCTGCAGTGCCATTAATCTCCAAATTTCCATGCATTTTATCCTTATATACTGAGAGAGAGGTGAGAGTTTCTCTATTTCCATGTGAAAATATTCTTTAACCACATAAAAGATTTCAAGTTCGTTCGGTTAATAAAAAGTTAATTTACAAAGCAATGGAAAATTTACGAAATTCACCAATTCCAGAAAAGTTGAAACATTACTTTCTGTTATTTATTTATTTATATAAAAAAATATTAAAAAAAATAAATAAATAATATTTAATAATAATAATAATAGTAATAATTTAATAATATTTTATTTATTTATTTTTTCTGAAATTTTTATTTATAAACTGTAAAGGTGAGAAAGTGACAAAAATTAAAACATTAATTTCTGTTTAAACATTTTCTGGAATTTTTATTTTAAAAACTGTAAAGATGAGAGTGTTTCGAGAATGAAGTGACAAGAACTGAACTATTAATTTCTGTTTTAAATTTTTTTTTCATTTTTATTTGTAAATTGTTTAAATTCTAAAGGTGTGGAATTTATTTTAGAATGAAGTGATTAAGCCAACTAATTAAGCGGTAGCAATAATCCTGATGCTTTTCAAGAACCAATTTGCAATCGGGGGGGCTTCAGTTTTCATGATAGTATCCCAAGTGTGATGTATGATGGGATAAATCCGCATTCATTTACGTTTTGTCCTCGGGAAATAGCGCTTGCTGTGTGCGCATTCATCGTTTTAATACACGAACAGTCGAATCCGAAATTTGGCTTTAGTTCACGTAATAATACTTAGTCTGTTAATTTTAGAGATTTTAGTTGCGTTATTGTTATGTAATATAACCGTGACGGCAACCTCATTCTGGCACATTAATATTCACATTATACCGCATGAACATTGGGATCATGAAAATTGGCATAGCTGATCACAAGCTTGTCTGCTTCGAGATAATTAAAGTCAATATCTAAAGAGAATATGTATACTTTGCGAATTTTAATTGTGAAATAATAGCAGCTTTTATTTCCAACATTCTGACTATAATGTCACAGTCAATTTGAAAAATTATTTCTCAATTATAACTTTTGCTTTTAATTTCATATTAAATACTCTTTTCAAAGGTCATTTATTTCAATGATTATAAACCTCATGTGAAAATTGTTTATTTTGTATTTTTATCCCATATTATTATTTACGCTTTACTTTTTTACTTTTTATTTTTTTCCCTTTTTATTTTTTTCCTTTTTTATTTTTTCCCTTCTTATTTTTTTCCTTTTTTATTTTTTCCCTTTTTATTTTTTTCCCTTTTTATTTTTTTCCCTTTTTATTTTTTTCCCTTTTTATTTTTTTACTTTTTTATTTTTTTTACTTTTCTATTTTACATACTTAGGGGAAAAATTTTCTTCTGATGTTAAAAAGTAACTGCTTTCATTCTATAAAATCGTTAACATTTGCCTTTCACTTTGTTCGCGGGTTTTAATTCTATACAAACAATTATTCAAGTTTATTGTGGCGCCAAACGCAACTTTATTCACTCTTCACAAATACGTTTAGTTGTACTCCCATTTCCCTAAGCGCGCATAAAACTTAATTCATTCCTGTGAATTCATAAGCACAACAATTTTGCGGCTGCTGAAAAGCGAATAGTTCACAAATAAACACTTCTTGCATTTTTTATGAGCGCTGATTTATTTAAAAATGTCTTATCACGTACACTTCTGAGATGATAATTTATTTTCTCTTCTAAAATTGAGCATTAAAAATTCATTGCGTTTTATCTAAAGGAATTTTTTTAATTAAATTAAATTAAATTAAACTAAATTAAATTAAATTATATTAAATTAAATTAAATTAAATTAAATTAAATTAAATTAAATTAAATTAAATCAAATTAAATTAAGTTAAATTAAATTAAATAATTGAACTAAACACAAAATATTTTGCTGTAAACATACATTTTTTTTGGGACAAAAATAATACGAAATTAATTGAGGCACTTTGGTGGGTTTTAGGATTACAAATAAATTAATAAAGGAAAAAGAAAATCAGGAAGTTTCTCTCGCTTTTTGAAACTCAGCCGACGCCAACCGGCGGTTCGAGTCCTAGTTTTTATTTTCGAGAGAATTTTTCAAGCCGAACTCGAAGTTATCGTCGCGTAAAGCGCTCCAACGTTCTTACAAAGTACCGAAGTAAGTTTTCCCCTGCAATCACCCTGAGTTTGTCGATATATGAAATGCTGGACATCCGGCGCCAGTAGGTTTACGTGGATTTAAAGAATGTATTAGTTGAGCACCAAAAGTCATACATCTAGCAGTTTTTTGCAATATCTATGGTGTGTTGAAAAAAAATTGTCTCGCCTTTTTTTTCCCAGAAATATTTTTCTTTCTTGTAAATAATATTTCCAATAATAAATATTTCAAACTGGATCCTACATGGCAAAATTTGTTTAACACCATATCTCGAATTGTTGTGAAATCAGTGAGTGATAATAGCAATGATAATTTTTAATATTTAATTAAGGGATTTTTAAATTATTCAGATTTTTAGAGATTTTTTTAAATTGTAAAATTGTAAAATTTTACAACGTCACATGGTGAAAATAAATTTGCATCCAAAAAAGTTTATAAATTTCCACACCTTTTTTTTGCGCGCGGACTATTAAATCTAATTTAACTTGAATATCTAAGAGGGTGAAGTGCTGAATGCGGGACAGGAAATTTTAGTTAGAGCTGCAACTTTAGATTTATATAGAAATGCTGGATTTTATAAAGTTCAATGTATACTTCAATGAATCGATTCTGCTTTCAAAAAGTTTTCAAAGACAGAATTAATTCCGACAGTGTGCGATGGAACTCCAAGTTGAGATATATATGTATTCGTACACGCGGAAAAGACTCGGCAAACGAAATATGTGCTCATACGCCGAACGTGATCTACATTAAAACGCTCGGCATTGTTGTTGGTTTTATTGAGAATATGCGTAGCAATGTCGTTCTTGTTCAGCAAGTGTGTGTCCTCCAGGCCAGTAGGTATCGATTTTCATTTGCTGGAAATTTCACCGCGTGAACTTGACTAACGAATAATTTTCTTTTTCCCTCCTTTTTTTCCTTTTCTCAGAACCTTTCTCTATCGTCCATTCATCATCGTCTGCCACCACTGGAAATGTGCATTACTAATGCGTCTAAAGAATCTTCACTCACACTTGCTTCAAGATGAGCTTCCATGAAAATTGCTGCTCACTTCTTGATTTAGTTTCTCAATCAATCTTAATGCTTTTGTTCTTTTCTTACATCAGAAGGTCGTGACTTGTCACTGAGACAGGTGAGTGGAAAAAAAATGGAACTAAGTGATTTTAAATAATTGTCAATGTTCATCGTTATACTTATAGTGACAATTTGTTTTAATGATCAAATTTGCCTTCTGACCAATATTCTTTTTTAATATTTTTTTTAATTCAAAATGAACACAAAATGAACTTCGAAATTTCTTTTTCAAATCTTGTTTTACACTTGAATACAACTTTTTCACTTTTTAAATATTTCTTGTTTGTTTCGAAACAGGAAAGCATATTTAAAAAATCAATTTGTTTTTGCACGAAATTTTCATTTTGCAGACAATAATGTAAAAGAAGTGAATGTAAATAAAGTTCACTTAAAAAATAAACAATTTTTCATTAAAATATATTTATGTAAACATTTCGAATTTTTCCATTCGGCTTTTTGAAAAATAAAAAAATTATAACTACTCCCTTTATTAATATAAATATTTTACAAAATTCGAAACAGCGTTTTTGCCATTTTTCTGCATTACAAAATTCAACACGTTTAGGGGGAAATTAAATTCCACGAATGTATGCAGAAATGGAATCACTAAATGAATTCGCAACTGGCGGATCAATCATCATTCGGCACTTGCATAGTGAGCACAATTTACAATCTAATGAAGTTGAACGTCAGGGTTAATTGTGGCCATTTAAAAGCGGAAAGTAATGCTTCTGATTTTGTAACAATTCTTTCGAGTGAAAATAGTTCTTTTCACCCCCCCAAAAAAAAGTACTTTATCCAACAATCGACGACTCTTGCTTATTCAAATATTAAAGAAAATCTCATTAGAAAAAAAATAAATCGAATTTTCTTTTTTTCAAAATTTGCATTTCACTAAAAAGGCAATTATAACTTTTCAGTGATTATTTAAAACTAGGATAAACTTCTTTGATCACAAAGAAAACGAACTTTTTGATGAAAGAGAAATATTATATTCCCTTCGTACATTAAAGTTTGTGAAGAAAAAATATTACTGTCTTCAGGATTTATTTGTAATAATCAAGACATTAATTATAAATAATCTGAAATAACTTTTAAGTTATTAAAAATGTAATTAAGTATGGTACTTTTTATTTTTATTTAATACACCAAGCGGAGAAATAATCCATAAATTATTATCTAATAACGTAGACACGCCAATTCGCCAGCGTAATTAGAATATAGTTAATTACATTATTGTGCAAAAAATTCTTTGAGAGATGTATTGAATTTGGATACCAAATTATGTAATATAATAACGAGACGAAAGTTTGGAACTGAAAGCAGCAGTGTTTAAATCAGAATTGCAATTAGAGTTCAAACTTGAAATCCGCCACTCGATAACACTGGCAGCTTGAACTTTCAAGTTCTCAAGTTTTGACTGAAGCAATTTCAATACTAAGTAACTTCACCTAAAGTCTTCATTTATATTAACTTCTCTTATAAAACAATTTCAATGAATTTAAATGTCAAGATCGCAAGCTACAAAGGAAAACGCCGCATAATCAAAAGTCATTTTTCTAATAAAATACACTAATAAAATTAATTAAAATTAAATAAAATTAAATAAAATTTAATAAACCTTCCTTTTTGAGATCTAATGCACTTTATTATAATTATAATCTTTAAATTAAAAAAAAGTGAAAAACTTTACTGAAATTAACACTAAAAAGCGACAGATTATTAAAAAATTAGAACAAAAAAAATTATTACTTTGATTTTATTACACAATTTATATAAATGAGAGTGTTCACAGTTTTAAAAGCATCGCAGCGTGAGTATAGATAGAATCTGTGGAAGGCATAAATATTCGAAAGGGCTGCTCCGTGCGACGTATCGTATTTTTGGTTGGAACATAAATCCTGCTTCTAATAAAACAAAACAAAAAAAAAAAAATATCCAAACAAACAAATAAAAATACTGGACCGAAACTTTTCCAATTAAAGTACTTACTATCTCCGATGATCACGAAAACGTTTCCCGGTATAAAAAGAAATGAGAACGGGTGAGACAGTGGGAAAGCTTTAAAATAGCTTCGAAGACAATTACTACAATTAACGAAATTAGAAAAAAATTTCATTAATTAGTGGAGAAAAGTTTTTTGTAAATTTATTTTACAAAAAGTACACGCGGTTTTTTTTTTGATTTGCATGACAATTCATTTTCAAATAGACGCAATATTCCAATCGTGAAATTTTCATGTCCATCCAATAAAGCATTGCAATAAATCCAAGAATTCCATTAACAACCATTGACTAATCGTACGGAAGTTTGATAGATTCGTATTGTTGAAATTGAGAGATTCGTGGATAATTGTTAAACTCCATTAATTCAATCGGAACTTGTATTAAGAGAATCAAGTGAAAATTGATTTAAATCGATAGTGTCTTCTTAATTTATGTTCTTGTGAAATTCTTTTTTTAATAAACACAATGATATTTTTATTTCAAATGAAAATGCGATAAAAAATGATTTCATTGATTTCGAATATTTTTTTAAGTTCCAAAAAAAATTTATTGTTTGAAAATTATTTTTCTTGGTAGTTTTATTTTTTGTTTCTAGTATCAACAATATTGCTCAAACTACTGAAACAGATGCTTAACGCACTAATATTGAAGTTTTAATTGAACACAAGATTAACAAGAGTAGCATATATCGGATTATCATTTGAAATTCAGTATCGATTGTGCATGTGGGTTTTTAGTGGAACTAACATCGATCTCCTTACTAATGAGATAGCGAGAAATCCACAGTTAGCAACGTAGGTAAATTAATAAATGCACATTGAGGAAACAATATATTTGAATCAAGAATAATTATCTTCGTTATACAGTCAACCAAAAATTATCTTTGAGTTATAATAATTTTGATTCCATATATAGTAAATTTGATTTAATAAAAATTATGTTTAATTTCATTATAAAATAACTTTATTTCAAACATATTTTTTCCCTTGACTATTTATTTTTTAATTAAGAAAATTTTGTTCTTGATTAGTTTCCCGATATGTCATTTAATTAATTAATTAGCTCTCGAATTTTAATAAAAAAATTAAAATTCATCAAAAGTTTTGAATATTATTATGTATTATTACAAATACTGTATCTTAATAATGTTTTATGACACAAAACATTTGTTTTATTATTAAAAAATTATTTAAACAAATTATTGTTATTATTTACCAACTTTTTACAGAATACACCTAGAAAGTTGCAGATTTTTCCTAATTTTGCAATTTACTGAATCTTTTATGATTACAGATAAAGAATAAAAGTTGAATAAAAATTTAACTATTTTTTAAACAATTTTTAAACAAATTATTGTTGTTATATACCAACTTTTTCCAGAATGCACCTAGAAAGTTGCAATTTTTTCCTAATTTTGCAATTTACTGAATCTTTTATGATTACAGATAAAGAATAAAAGTTGAATAAAAATTAAACTATTTTTTAAACAATTTAACTGCAGCTTTCTAGGTGCATTCTGGAAAAAGTTGGTAAGTAACAACAATAATTTGTTTAAAAATTGTTTAAATAATAGTTAAATTTTTATTCTTTGTTAGTAATTATATAAGATTTAGTTAATTGCAAAATTAGGAAAAAACTGCAACTTTCTAGGTGCATTCTGGAAAAAGTTGGTATATAACAACAATAATTTGTTTAAAAATTGTTTAAAAAATAGTTTAATTTTTATTCAACTTTTTTTCTTTATCTGTAATCATAAAAGATTTAGTAAATTGCAAAATTAGGAACAAACTGCAACTTTCTAGGTGTATTCTGGAATAAGTTGGTAAATAACAACAATAATTTGTTTAAACAAATAAAAAATGTATTATAACATCATAATATATTTTATTTATTGTTATAAAACAATTTTACTGTAAAAGTTTAACGATTTTATTTATATTTTTTTGCAATATACGAAACAAACACCCGGTCAATTTTCAGTATTCTCGTACATACTTTTTTAATTGTTATAAATAAATAAGAAGAAGTGTTTAACAAAAATTTATTTTTGTTTTTTTCGAAAGTAGATAAAATTTTGTTCAGTGAGTTAAAATGGCGATTCGATTGATACAAAATTCGAGGAGATATTCAACATTATGTATTAGTTGGCCACCCCGGGTGGCCGTCCGGTAGCGCGAAGGTTAAACTTTGAAAAAGAATTAATTAAACAGAATTTTTTGGCAAAAATATGAAAAATTAAAAATTTCATTGATTCTACTTAGAAATTTTTTAAAAATTTAATTATTTCTAAAAATCCACGTTATAATGCTTTTATTATTCAAGTATAATCTAAAATTTGAACTGAAATTAGTTTTTAAAACCATTTTTACTAGTAAATTCTACGAGAATTAAATTATTTAAATACAAAAATGAATAATTTATTAATTTCATGTTTATTGAAATTAAATTCTCATAAAAAATGTGATCAACAAATTTTTTAAATAATTAAATTCTTTGGATGAATTTTAATAAGATTTTTAAGAATAATTATATTTTTCGAGGAATTCAATTAAAAGTGCATTAAAAATAATTGAAATTCTGCAATGAGTTTTATTATTTACGAAAATAATTGAATTCTTTAAAAAATTTTATTATTTATAAAAATAATTGAATCCCTGTAGAAATATTATTATTTATGAAAATAATAGAATTATTACGAAGACATATAAAAAAAAATTGTAAATAATTGAATTTCTGTAAACATTTTTATTATTTATGAAAATGATTGAATGTTTGCATAGAATTGTATTGAAGTTTTTTTTAAAAATGAAATTCTTTTAAAAATATATTTATTTAGTAGATAATCAAAATTACGGAATTTAATTGTATTCAAATTTTTTTAAATATTGGAATTCTTTTGAAAAATTTTATTCAAATAGTAGATTCTGAAAATTATGGCATTTTAGAAAACTTTTGAAAATAATTGAAATTTTGACAATAATTTGATTGAAATTTTGTAAAATTATTGAATATCGGAGAAGAATTTTATTATTTATAAAAAGAATATATATATATTTTGACGAGAATTTTTAAAAAATTTTGAACACAATAAATAATTGAATCCCTGTAGAAATGTTATTATTTATAAAAATAATTGAATTATTGCGAAGAAATTTATAAAAAAAATTTATAAATAATTGAATTTCTGTAAAAAATTTTATTATTCATGAAAATAATTGAATGTTTGCGTAGAATTATATTGAAATTTTTTTATAATGGAATTGTTTTAAAAAATTTGATTAAAATAGTAGATATTCAAAATTATGGATTTTTTAAAATCTTTTGCAAATAATTGATATTTTGACAAGAATTTGATTAAAATTTTGTAAAAAATTGAATATCAGAAAAGAATTGTATTATTTATGAAAAGAATTGAAATTTTGACGAGAATTTAAAAAAAGTTTTGAACACAATTGAATTTAGTAACTATGTTACAAAGTTAGTTAGTAACTAAGTTAATAACTAACTTACTCTTCGCTCTCGAAAAGCTAAATTCTTTGAATTTTTCCAAATCATTGACTTTTGTGTTTTATTCAAAATATAATTTCATTCATAGTTAAAAATAACACCAAAATAAATTCTTTTATACCTTTTTGGTGTTAATTCAACCCCAGAGGTATTAAACTATTGCAGATTATTTTAATCCATTCTGGTGTTATTTTAACACCTCACGTTCTTTGGTTTATTCATCCAGTAATTAATTTACCACTTTTTTTTACTTTTTTTAATTTTGCCTTATTAGATTTCTCGGAAAATAGAAAATCGACAGGTAAATAGAATGAGTATAGACGAAGTTTAAAAAAAAATTGAAAGGAAAGAAATCTAATTGAAAGAGTAATTCATTTTGTAATTTAACATGATTTATATCAGCTCTCTAAAGATGAGTACCTCTATCGAGTAGGTGTATTATTGTCTATGAAATATTGGCAAGGATTATTCTTGTTTCAACCCCTTTATGTTCGCATTTCATCTACCTTCCAGTTGAGATAATCCTTTCTGATAAGCTCAGCAAAATCGGGAGGTTTGACTTTATCGAGTTTCCCGTTATGTCAAATGTATCAGATTAGGTGTATACCATCGGATATTTGAAAGATCTTTGTAAATAGGTTTTTAATAGTGGTCTCTTGTCATATAATATCTGCCAAGAATTAAAAAAATATTGATTCAAATATGGAAATTGGAAAATAAAGAAATTTGAAAATACTTTAGTATACTACATACCACCAAAAAAAATTTTATTGATCGCCTAATTAAAAATCAGTCAGGAAGATAATTTAATTCTTTTTACTTTCTACGCGGTTCTTTTTATCAAAATTTTTGTGAATTGTCTTGTGAAATAATTTTTTAGAACCGATTCCTTAATGTTAGTGATTATTATTAGTAATTATTTACACTATTTTTTCTGATGTTAAATACAAGAATTTTTGTTTCTGAATTATTTTATTTATTTTGCCTTTCGGTGGTAAATAGTTTTCTTGCCTTAAGTTCGCGGCACAATAAAAACTTTTCTACTTATCCGATTACTTTTTTCCTCCTGTCTTATACTTAACGTAAATTTCCACTTGGCTTTGATTTTCTCCTATTTTTATTCATGTCAAATTACTTTAAATTGTTCGACTTTGTGTTCTTCAAATTTAGTTAGAACTTTTCATTAAGGTCTTTTGTTTCACAATCGTAATTAGACTTAGCAAGAGGAGATTTCCGACAATCCGTGAAAGAAATCGATTGACAAATATTTTTCTTTATTTTCTACAGATAAAATATGCTGACGATAGCAATCAATTACACTACTTTTTTGTTTTAAATTAATTTCCCTATTTATCTCTATTTCTCTATTTCTCTATTTCTCTATTTCTCTATTTCTTTATTTCTCTATTTCTCTATTTCTATTTTTCTCTATTTCTCTATTTATCTATAATTTAGGATGTGCATAAGTCAATGATCCTAATAAATATTCAGAGGGAATATTTATTCAAAATAATTATTATATAATTACACTTTAGCTAAAATGTTTCTAGAAACGATAAGTAACGGCAGGTTCATGCTTCGCGTCAGTAACTTAACTTTCAAAAGATTTATGCTTTACAGAAAGAATGTTCTTTCATTTTGGCACGAAACCATGCTGTTAGACTAACATCTTCACAGACTGTAAACATTTTTATTTTTTTTAATATATCTTCATTATTTTTAAATTACTTCTAAACCATTACTTTACAGGGACATTTTTCCAAATCAATTATTATTGATATGTTTATTATTAAATGTTACATAAAAGTTAACAATTTATTACGTTAAATTAACGCTTAATTTTCAAAAATGACGACTAGGGAAAATATTTTTCAGGAAACTAAATAAATAAGTATGATTAAGAAAGTAATTAGAAAATTCCACTTTCTTAATTCGGAGAAAAATGGAGAATTATGGGTTTCATTTGCTGTTTTGTGAGAAAAAAGAACAAAAAGCAAAAGAAAAGGACCTTCTACAAAAGGTGTTTATTATCGTGAAAATAAGGTGTATTCTGAAATTTTTACAATGACTTATTTGTCGCCAAGGATAATTTTCTTAATTTCCCCAATATTTTTTCCACTTTCCTTGTAAAGCAAGGCTAATATTTCAACGTTTTAAGTACTTTTTCGTATACAGTGTCTCGTCGCGTAATCAATTTCTTTCCTTCCAGCGAGTCCAAGCCAAGAAAAGTCAAGCGTGGATTCACTTTACAAGCGGCAGTCTCAAGTGAGTTAGAAGCGCACTTCCTACATTTCCTTTGACTTATGAATTTTTCCCACTGGACATTTACTTTATTTTCTAATGAAAAAAAAAACCTTAATTCACTATATAGTTCCTAGACGAAATGGCTCTAAGCGGTTGATAATATTTCTTTCAAAATTGAATATCGTATTTTAATTTTAATTAATTAATTAATTTTTTATTTTTATATATTATTTTATATATTATATATTATATTATATTATGCATTATAATATATTATATTATACATTATAATATATTATATTATATTTTATTATATTTTAATTTTTTGAACTATAAGAATTTTAATTCTTATATTTAAAAAAAAAATCTTTGCTAATAATAAATATTTTATTATTTTATTTTTATTTTTATTTGGTAGTACAACTGCTTAAATTGTTTACTCAATTGTCTGACACAAGCAGGAGTGTTCCACTTGTCTGACCAAACATCAATATCTTCACTGATTTATCCACTAATGTCTGACTAAATCGCAATTGTTCTCCTTATTCGTAGAAAATTATTTACATCTACAGTGAGTATCTACGAAGATTCTCTTGTTTATAAATATCATATTCGTCATGTTTTGCAATTTAAATATATTTATCCGTAAATATATGAATTTTTTATGCTTCTTTAGTTTTTTTAGTATTATAAGCTAAGTTTACTTATAATCTTCGGATTTTTTGCTCCGCATCAATTCTATCTCATTTCACTCAAGTTTGACTATAAACAAACTTTTTGCTTATAAATTTATATTCTATTTGAAAAGATTTACTTTAAACAGTCATACATTATTTTTCTTACAATTTATCGCAACTCATCTTATCTACTGAAAAATAAATTTTATTTATTTTTTTTACTTTTTTTTATTAATTTTTTTATTTAAATCAAGCAACCGATTATTTGAGATTTTATTTTTTTTTATTAATTTTTTTATTTAAATCAAGCAACCGATTATTTAAGTATTATCAAATAAATATTTACTTGAAACAAATAATTTGTATTTAAATCAATTTAATGATATTTGCTTCAAATACTGGAATATTTAATTCAATTTTTCTTTGATTTAAATAAACGATTGTTTGATTATTGTCAAATAAATATTTACTTGAATCAAATAATTTTTATTTACTCCAAATAAATTGTATTTGAATCAAAGAAATTGTATTTGAATTAAAGAAATTGTATTTGAATCAAACAAATTGTATTCGAATCAAAGAAATTGTATATTACACTGAAAAAAAATTTATTTGATTCAAATAACCGATTATTTGTCTATAATCAAATAAACATTTACATAATTCAAATAATTTTTATTTGAAGCAATTAATTAGTACTTGCTTCAAATACTGAAATATTTGATTCAAATACAATTTATTTGATTTAAATAAAAATTATTTGATTCAAATACAATTTATTTGATTCAAATACAATTTATTTGATTCAAATACAATTTATTTGATTCAAATACTGAAATATTTGATTCAAATACAATTTATTTGATTCAAATACAATTTATTTGATTCAAATACTGAAATATTTGATTCAAATACAATTTATTTGATTCAAATAAAAATTATTTGATTCAAGTAAATATTTATTTGATTATAGACAAATAATCGGTTATTTGAATCAAATAAATTCTTTTTTCAGTGCAATCAAATATTTCAGTATTCGAAGCAATTTTATTTAATTGATTCAAATAAATATTTTTTCTTCAGTGTATATGCTATGATTACGTAATTTGACTGAACTCATGTAAAATTGACCTGAATTATTGGAAAGAAAATTATAACACTGTAAACTTCAAGATCGATATTAGAGGAAAATTAAGTTACTGACTAAATGCTTCACGAATACAGAATTGTTAATCGACAAATTGAATTATTTAATACAAATGATCTCTAAAGAGACATGATCGACGATGTACTTTCCGTGATTGACAAAAGAGGAAGGACGAGGAACAAACAGAACGATAATTACTTGTCTGCGAAATTATCTTCCCTTTACGTGACTAATTACTAGTGCCTTCCCTCTAGAGCTTTCCTTGCTCTGCAAACAACTCGTTTGACTATTTTTTCTTATAAATTTCGAGCCTTTATCATTTTTCTATTATCTTTTTATTCTTCAATTATTATAGCATCATAGATCCTTAACTATACACTGAAAAAAAAATTATTTTATTCAAATAACCAATTATTTGACTATTATCAAATAAACATTTACTTGAATCAAAGAATTTTTATTTGAATCAATTAAATAATATTTGCTTCAAATACTGTAATATTTGCTTCAACTACTGTAATATTTGCTTCAACTACTGTAATATTTGCTTCAAATACTGTAATATTTGTTTCAAATACAATTTATTTGATTCAAATAAAAGTTATTAAATTCAAGTAAATATTTATTTGATTCAAGTAAATATTTATTTGATAATAGTCAAATAATCGATTATTTAAATCAAATAAATTTTTTTTTCAGTGGAGAAACTTCAAATTTAAATAAGCGGATAACTATTGAGTTTATTAAACTTAAAATTTATTAAACAAATAAGTTCGATAAATTAACAATTTTATTGCACGAAAAAATATCTTTACCTGTAACAACTATAAAATTGACTATATTAGCAAAATCTGTAGTTATTGCAACGGAATAGTTTTGCTATTTCAGCGAAAGTAATCGCTGTTCCAAGGTTTTTTTTCGTGTGATAAATGACAAAAATGTTTTTCTGCTTAAACGCACAGCTTCTCTAAGAGTCAATTTTGTATTTAGATTTTTTTTCTAAATTGAATCATTTAAAATCACTTAACGGAATCTTGAATATCTAAGATAAAACATCGGATATTGCTGTGCAGTCTCTGAGAGCTTGAAATCGATTCTCAGAGATCAAGTGGTTTGGTTCTAGTCGCAAGCACATTATAAACTGCCATACATAGCTATCTCTAAAGTCAATGAGGCATTTGCTAAATGGTGGACGGACCATGTCACATATACATTGTCTCATTAGCAAAGTTTAGCAAAGCGAATATTTAAAATAACCTTCAAGTACACATTTTATCATACAAATACATAATTTAATTTATTTTGTTAATTTTCTAAAATTTATAATATAAATACTATTTATATGAACATTGTAAGAAAATTTTTGGAAATTTTCCCAAAAACATTTAGGAAGCAAGTTGTAACAATTATTTTAAAAAAATTTCTTAATATAAATAAGAGAAATCCCCTTTTAATATTATGAAAAGATTTCAAAAAATTTAGAAAAGTCCCATTAAACAGTTACAAAAATTCTCTTATTTAGAATAGGAAAAAATATTGGATTTTTTTGAATAAAACGACATTTGTCATTTCTGAAATTAAAAATAATTTATTTATTTATAAGAAAAAACAAATGTTTTGTAAAAAAAACTAGTTGACATTGTCGTCCTATTTTGTGTACTTAAAAAGGCTTAGCTTACAACTAACAGCGTAGTGAAAAATATAAAGACAAACAAATTTATTATTAACTTTCTATTACCAGTTAATGGTTATTAAAAAAGAATTCGTAAAGTCTTATTTTCTTAGTTAAAAGTGACTAATTCAGATTAAAAGAAATTTTTTTTAATTTATAAATATTAGTAATAAGAATTAATTATTTAAAAATTGGCTGATTTATAGTTAAATTATGTAAATTTAATTTAAATTGTTGAGAAATCTGTATAACTACATTGAAAAAAAATTTATTTGATTTAAATAACCGATTATTTGTCTATAATTAAATAATTTTTATTTGAATCAATTAATTAGAATTTGCTTCAAATACTGAAATATTTTATTCAAATACAATTTACTTGATTCAAATACAATTTATTTGATTCAAATACAATTTATTTGATTCAAATAAAAATTATTTGATTCAAGTAAATGTTTATTTGATTATAGACAAATAATCGGTTATTTGAATCAAATAATTTTTTTTTCAGTGTAGAAACTACATTAAACGATAAAGAACAAACGGAAACCTTGTTTAAATTAAATGTTTTAATAAATTAATAAAAATATAATCAATATTTAGTACGCTTTTGAAATAACACAACTTTTCAGTTTTAAAATTTTTCACATTCCCTTTTAAATAGATTTATAAGTTTTTCACTAGCGTTTTAGAACTGATTTCGGTAAATACTTGAGAGCAACTGACGGACAAATTGCTATCCTTGTGAAATTTCTTTGAAAAAATAAATCATTTCCAAACATTTTTTGAGAATATTTCTATTCAAGGAATTTAACAAATTTTAAAGTTAGATAAATCTATAAAAAAAGACAGGTATAGAAAATCTCAAAAAATAGAATTTCTAGTAACGAGAAACCCTTAGCAAGACATCCAAAGACAAACTAAATGTGACTAACCTTTCAAAACGAAACAATATTCAAAACATTTTTTTTTGCTTTCAAAACGGTTTTACGAACTGCATTATAAATTTTTTAAATACTTATATATTCTTTACAAAGATTATTTTTTAAAACAATTTTTCAAAATGTAAAATTGAATATTTTCTAGTATGTTTGATTTTTTACCCATAACTTAATTAGTATTATTATAAACAAATTCTTATAGAAAACAAATGACCATTCTATTCTACATTTGAAATAATTTTATATTATATAAAAAATGTCTATTTAGTAATTGACAAGTAATTAGATATTTTAATCCAAGAAAATAATTTCCAGTTTTTTATAAATATTTTTCGAAAATCCAATAATTTCTTCTAGTTAATCAAAATCTGATAAAAAATTTTGTTAAACATTGAAATTGAAACATGAAAGTTTCCTAATTATTATAAAAAAAATAATACGATTTAGCTTTAAAAAAAATATTTCTGCATCTTTTCGAAAAAATAATTAAAAATAAGAAAAAGTACCATTTTTATTAAAAAAATTTTATTCCCAACAGAATTTAGAAAAATTTCAATTCCTTTTTTAAAATTCCCCGATGCTCAGAGAAATTACCATTTTTTTCGAAAAAGTTTTTTTCTAAACACGTTTTAGGAAAAAATGCAAAAGTTTGAAAAAAAATAATAAAAATTAATTAATTATTATTAAAATTAAAAATTTTTTAACAGTCAATTTATATTTTTTCTAAATTTGAAACATTGTATAAAAAAGTAAATAAAAGGATTAAAATAAGTGTTAAAATAGCTGTGAGCGTAATAAGAAAAGTTTCCAATGTCTAAACAATTTGTGTAACTATGATTAAATAATAATTTTGAAAGGAAACAGAAGCGAGGAATGAGTTTTGCAAAATGCTTTGAAGTTTTCTGTTTTATTTGTATGTATGTATGTATGTATGTGTGTATAAATGTATATATTCGTGAAGCTATTCGTGACGCTATTCGTTGACTATTTCATTAAAGCTATCTTCCAGTCTTAATGTAACATGGCGAACATTGTGCTTGATTCATAGTTGGTTGTAACGGGGTCGAAAAGTGTATTTAGAATTCAACTACCAGAGAATATTATTGTTTCTCTCTGCGTATTATACTTACTGCAAGTTAGGACCGTGCTTTTCAAATTCAAACAATGTACACCACACTTGAAAGGTATAAAGTATTTCGAAACATTTTTGACAATTTTCACCCACAAAATGTGAGGGAAAATCTTTTCACCAAAAACTTCATTAAACACAAAACTATTGTTGCACTTTATCGCAATCAAGAAAATTTCCAATTTTCTTTATGCAAAACTTGTTATAGCATTTGTTGTGAAATATTTCGCAAGGGATAAAAGCTTTTCATACTCGTTTCATAGTTTCCTCTCTGATACTAATTCTTAAATACGTAATGATTTTTTATTTTGAAATGAGAATGAAAAAAGTTCCTATTTTTCAAATTTTAAAATATTAATTTCTGTAAAAATTTTTACGTTACAAGCCGACAACATTTCATGAACAATTTCATCAAAATTTCATTCAGTTTTTTTGCTTATTTTTTGTAACAATTGTTACAGACAATTCTGCTAGAATACAAATTCAATTCAAATCCGTAGAATACGTATTTGACGTTGAAAATATTCTTTTTTTTTTATTTACCAAGTCCGTTCTAATTTTAATAAATCCTGATTAAAACTAAATCGGGAAACTTAGAGAGTATAAAAGTTTCGGTTAATTTGGGGCAGGATTTTATTTAAGAAATTCAGTATATTAATCACTTTGAAATTATTTTGAAATTAAATTAAATTTTGTTAAAATGTTTGCAAAATTCTTTGAAAAAGTTTCACTTAATTTTTCATCGGACGATCAATATGATACATTCGGAAAATTACTATCGAGAATTATATGGATGCATGAGAGAGTATTTATTTGCAGTGACAATCACATCAAATATCGACTTTCACAAGTTCCGGCTCATATGTAAATGTACCTCCAATTCCCCGAAGATTGTTGTTTGCACTGCTTCTTTCCCAAAACAAGTATCGATACTCGACCGCTTTGACATTTATATACGTATATATTTAGATCTATATAACATACCGTCCAATAATAATTGCACCACGCTGCCTCGTTCTCCATAAATCAAGAATGCAATAATGCAGCTACTGTTTGTTATGCGCTGGTCTTTTAAAATTACCTAAAAAAAATTCCTTCGTCTTGATTTGTAAATCATTAATTCCATTATTTTCCTTTTTACATAAATTATTATTACACTAGCAAAATTATCCGGGCACAAGCGCGCGGTAATGTTGTGCTACAATGTTTATAGTAAACAATTTCAAATCATTTTAATTTAAATAATTTTTAAAGAAATACTTATTATGAAACATAACTGAAAAACTAATTGAAATAAAATTTTCAAAATATATTATATTTTTAACCCTGAAAGTATATAAAAAAACTTTAACAAATTTCGATACTAATTTCAAATTTGGCATCAGATTTTCAAAATTGAAAATAATTAAACCTTCTTGTACGAGGAAAATTGAATTTCACAAAAATTGTTATCTGATACCTAAATTAAAAAAAAATCATTACGAAAATTTTAATTATTCTAAAGAATAGAGAAGGTAAAAAAATTATTAGCTATATGTAGGTATTTAACTTTCCGAACAAAGAATATAAATAATATTTTTTTAGAGAATTTCCACTACTTTTAATTCGCTAATATTGAAAAAAATCAATTTTATTTAACAAAATTTTATGCAATTTATTTTTCCCAATAATTCAATTACTTTTAATAATTATAAAATTTTTCATGTAAATTCCATTTTTTCAAAAAAATTATTAATTAATTTCTAAGCATGAATTTAATTATTTTCATAATCGCAAAATTCAGTTACTTTCACAAATAAAGTTTTTGACAAGAATTCAATTATTTAAACTATTAAGATTTTCATAACATTTAAAAATTCATTATTTAAAACAATGTTCATAAAATTCTTATGAAGATTTCAATTCCTTTCAAAAGTAATAAAATTTTCAACAGAAATCCAATTCTTTTTAAACGTTTTAATAAACTTTTTCACAATAATTCAATTATTTTCAAAAATTTAATAAAATTATTCGAAAGAAATTAATTGTTTCAAATATAATTTTAATACAGTTTTTTTTTTAAATAATAAAAAAGTTAGTCCCGAAAATTCAATTATTTTGAGGTATTTCAATAAAATTCTTTTCAAAATTCAATTATTTTCATAAATAACAATATTCATCACAATAATTCAATTATTATTAAAAGTAATAAATTTCTTCGAAATTACATTATTTTAAAAAAAATTCTAATAAATCATTTGCAAGAATTCAATTATTTTCATAAATAATAAAAGGTTTTTTTGGAAAATCCAATTATTTTCAAAAAAATTTAATAAAATTTCCCACCGACATTCAATTATCGACAAATTTTTTTAATAGAATTCTTTGTAAAATTTAATTATCTTTAAAAACTTTTCACATTTCCATTATTTTTAATATCTACTATTTTTATATAAAATATCCAATTCTAGGGGAAAATTCAATTATTTTCATCAATTTTAATAAAATTCGCCACAAGAATTCAATCATTTACCTAATTAAAAAAAATTCTTTGAAAGAACTAAATTATTTTTATAAATAATAAAATTCTTCGAAAGTAATTAAATTATTTTTTCAACAATGAAATTATTAATAAAATTTCTCGAAAAAATTCAATTATTTACATAAATTACAAAATCCTTAGAAAAAATGTAATTCTTCAAAAAATTCAATTTTTCTCAAAATTTATAAAATTTTTAAGAAAAATTCAATTATTTTACAAATTTTTTAAAAATTCTTCCCAAGAATTCAATTATTTTCCAAATTTAAAAAAAAATTCTTTGCAAGAATTCAATTATTTTTATAAAAATATTCTAAAAAATTTAACTATTTTCTTAAATTATGAAATTCTTTATAAAAAGTCAATTTTTCCTGAAATTGACTTTTCAAATTGTTTTAAAAATTCTTTCCAAAAATTCAATTATTTTTCAAATTTAAAAAAAAATTCTTCGCAAGAATTCAATTATTTTTATAAAAATAGAAAAATATTCCAAAAAATTTAACTATTTTCTTAAATTATGAAATTCTTCAAAAAAAGTTAATTTTTCTTAAAATTTATAAAATTTTTAAGAAAAAAATTTAATTATTTTACAATTTTTTTAAAAATTCTTCCCAAGAATTCAATTATTTTCCAAATTTAAAAAAAAATTCTTTGCAAGAATTCAATTATTTTTATAAAAATAGAAAAATATTCCAAAAAATTTAACTATTTTCTTAAATTATGAAATTCTTCAAAAAAAAATTCTTTGAAAAAAAAGTTAATTTTTTTTTTAAATTTATAAAATTTTTAAGAAAAAAAATTTAATTATTTTACAATTTTTTTAAAAATTTTTCCCAAGAATTCAATTATTTTCCAAATTTAAAAAAAAATTCTTTGCAAGAATTCAATTATTTTTATAAAAATAGAAAAATATTCCAAAAAATTTAACTATTTTCTTAAATTATGAAATTTTTCATAAAAAGTCAATTTTTCCTGAAATTGACTTTCCAATTTGTTTTAAAAATTCTTTCCAAAAATTCAATTATTTTTCAAATTTAAAAAAAAATTCTTCGCAAGAATTCAATTATTTTTATAAAAATAGAAAAATATTCCATAAAATTTAACTATTTTTATAAATTATGAAATTCTTCTAAAAAAAGTTAATTTTTCTTAAAATTTATAAAATTCTTCAGAAAATTTCAATTATTTTCAAAATTTTTTAAAAAATTCTTCGCAAGAATTTAATTATTTTAATAAATAATGAAATATTTCAAGAAAACTCAATTATTTTCACAAATAACAAAATTTGCCTAAAGAAATCAATTACTTTAGTAAATAATAAAATTCTTCTGAAAAATTCAATTATTTTTAAAAATAATTTTCATTTTTCATTAAAAATTCAATTATTTTCAAATATTTTTTTGTAAATTCTTCGCAAGAATTAAATTATTTTAAATTGTTTCATGAATAATAAAAATCGTAGCATAAATTCAATTTATTAGCAGGATAAGAAAAAAGTAAATATTTTTGATGAAAATTAGGAAAAAGTCAGGAAAATAAAAAATACGGAATGGAATTTTTGTCAATTTTGTGAAGTGAATAAAACGATTTTTTTAATTCTTTTTGACATTAAAAAAATGACAATAACCCAAAAAAATGGATTTTCAAGAAAAAACAAATGAATACAGATAATTTGCTAACGGAAAGGAAACTTACGATCATTATAATGTATATGTATATTTCTATTTTCTATCAAAACGTATGAAAAACATAAGAATAACTGTAACTAACTTCAATCTGCGGACAGAATGAATGAACGAAATACTACGAAGATTATTATAGTTAATATTTTCCTCTATTACATATTTGGCAATTATGGTGAAAAGAAATTTTCCAATAGAATAATAATTTAAATTACCTGAAAAAAAAGAAAAGAAAATACTTAAAGAATAAAAAATTAATAGAATGCTTGCAATGTGACATATTTCGAGAACAATGTTTCTGAAAAAAATAGAAAAAGAAAACAATGAAGGTGTGAATAGAAGCTAGAAAAAGCAATGAAGTTGGAAGGGATTGGTTTGCTTGAGGGTGTACAGAGTTGAAACGTTGGTTCTGCGGAAGACGATTTATGGATACTAGGAGTAGTGGGACGTTGTTGGCGCCATATAACCATCATTCATTTTGTCAATAGCGATCACCTACACAATGGATTTCGTTGTAGGTAGGTATCAAAAATGAACAGCTTTATTCTTTCAGCAAGCGTCACGTGAATTTAAATGTTAAACCAAACAGTATTCTCACTGTCCTACTCAGTTTTGGTATTATGATTAATTCCCCTTTTTTTAATCTTCATCGAAATCTTCATCAAAAAATCAAGTTCGATAATTCCCCCCCCCCAATTTATACGAAACGAATCAATGTTTACTTTATCGCTAAATATAATAAATGCCTCTAATAAATATTCAGAAAAATTGTAATTTTTTTTACAGCTCGTGCATCTTCTTTTATGACTAGATATAAAATCGTGATATATACTAGTGGTGTCTACTTAAACTTGGAAACTTGTATAACCTGTAGTTGAAAAATTTTATCGAAAGTAAAATATCGATAAAAGAATTTTACATAAATTAGAAACGTTCAAGTTAGAAGCTTTATGTAAGCTGTAGGAGCTTAAACTTCTCTGATAGAGTTGATAAGTAAAGAACACTTTGCTTTGAGCAAGTTTAAAAAAAGATTTTAATAGATTTCCCCGCACGAAATAAAGACTAATCTGTATATTTTGCTTTCTTCTATTTTTTCGCAATGATTAATTATTTTTCTCAAGTCAAATAATTATTTTCTTTCAACTCTCTTCTGGAAAAAAATGATAAATAACCCATGTGCAATTTTGAAGTTTAAAATCCTAAATCAGTTCCTACGGCGACAAACTTTCAGAATGTAAGTCTTGAAAGATTTTTCATGATATAGGATTTAGGGAGGCAGACATTGAGCAATAGTTTCTGCCGTTCCGGCAGCTAAAGCGTAGAAATTGGTTAGTTGTGCTGAGGCAATCGAAAAAGTAAAACAATATATTAGAATCAAACATGCCAAAAACTTTGAATACGCAATCATCCGAATCGAATGTCCTCCTCGCCCACTTTGAATTACACTGCTCCATTTAGATACTTGTCTATATATGGGCGTGCTCGCAAATTCCCGTACATCTTCGAGTGTTTCCCCAATTTCCTCTCATCGTCTCGTTTTTCAAAAAAAAAAAAAAAAAAAATTTAAGAAGTAAAAAAAGTATATTTGAAGATCTATCTGAGAAGTAAAAAAAAACCCCCCCATGTTATTGAAAAGACGCGCAAGAAGAGAACATCGAAACCGGAACCACGCCAATGAATGGAAGATGAAAACACACTGCTTTCAAAATCCATAAAATTCTTGTCACAGGACAAAATAAATAGTAGAAAATTTATTACATCGTCAGATAAATAAAACAATTATCAGGAAAACATTGTTCGATAAATGGTTTATTTTTCTCTTCGCGAATATCTTTTTCAACTTTTTTATCGCAAACTGATGATACTTTTTAATGATAAATATTAACATTGCACATTTGATTTAATACATGAGAATCTGGACCGTATATAGATGCACTACAAATGTGAAATAAGCCTTCTATCAGTTTAGTAGCAAGTACTACAATATCAAAGTTAGTACAAGCACAATGTCAGGATTATGCTAGAAGCCTGGAAGTCAGAATAAACTTTACCGAGAGAGAGAGAGGGAGAGAGAACAAGCAGTACAGAATTTGATACTCACGATCGTCTTGTTCACTGTCACAAGGGAAGCTGCCGCTGCAAATTTGCCAACCTTAGCCATGTGTATGCTACTCGATTTAACGATTCCGATACTTAACCAGAGTTGGTTAATTAATGAAAGTAAATGACGGAATAAAGGCTCACGAATTCAGAATCCTGAAGCGTATTATTGTCTTCTAATTAGAACTATTGCGGTTTAATAGCAACGTATTATCTCTCTCACATCATCTAAAAGTTAAATTTATTATTAATTTACGTAAACAAAAAAATTTGGGACTAAATTAAATATTCTTTCTTTATTTTGGTCGGAATTGAACCATTTTCTTCCACTTTCGCTCAAAATTTATGTTTACTCCATTTTCACTTTACATTCACTCAAAATATATTTTCACTCGATTATTACTTTACTTTCACTCCAGATTTACTTAAAAATTTGTCTCACTCCATTTTCACTTCACTTTCATAGTTTCACTCAAAACTTTTTTGACTTCATTTTCACTTTACTTTCATCCAAAACATTTTTTCACTTCACTTTGAATCAATTTTTCTTTACTCCCTTTCCACTCCACTTGCTTATTTCACTCATAATTTATTTCCACTCCATTTTCACTTCAGTTTCACTCCACTTTCACTTAAAATTTATTTTCATTACACTTTTACTTCAATTTCTCTAAAAAATTTTTTTTCATTTCATTTACAGTTCACTTTCACTTTACTTCCACTTTGACTCAAAATTGATTTTCACTTCAACTTTATGATACTTTCACTTTGACTCAAAATATATTTCCAATCCACTTTCACTTCACTTTCACTAAAAATTTATTTCTACTCAACTTTTTCTTTCACCTATAATCAAATTCTTTTTCATTATTCCTTTCCTCCAATACGAAGGTAAAGTCCACAACGTTGACCAACGAAAAAATGAAGTGAAAATGAAGTAAAAATAAATTTCGAGTGAAAGTGAAATGAAAACGGAATGAAACAATATTTTGGGTGAAAGTGATAGTAGAGTTTCACAATTTTCACAATTTTGCTTCACTTCCTTTCCACTAAACTTTTTTATTTCACTCGCAATTTATTTTTACTCTGCATTCACTTCATTGTCACACCACTTTCACAAAAAACTGATTTTCATTCTACTTTTACTTCACTTTCTCTTAAACCGTTTTATTTATTCCACTTACACTTAACTTTCACTTTACTTCCACTCTGACTCAAAATTGATTTTCACTTCAACATTATGATACTTTCACTTTGACTCAAAATATATTTCCAATCCACTTTTACTTCACTTTCACTTAAAATTTATTTCTACTCAACTTTTACTTTCATCTCTAATCAAATTTTATTTTATTATTCTTCTTCTCCAATACGAAGGTAAAGTCCACAATGTCGATCGATGAAAAAATGAAGTTAAAATAGGTAAAAATAAATTTGGAGTGAAAGTGAAGTAAAAATGGAGTAAAAAAATATTTTCAGTGAAAGTTAAAGTAGAGTGAAAATAGAGTAATGAAAATTTTCAGTATGAGTAAAGTGAAAAATGATTGAAAAATTTTTTTGAGTGAAATTGAAGTGAAAATGCAGTGAAAATAAATTTTTAGTGAAAGTGAAGTGACAGAGAAGTAAAAATAGAGTAAAAATGGAGAGAAAATTAATTTTCACTGGAAATTAAGTGAAAATAAATTTTGAGTGAATGTGAAGTGAAAATGATCCTCAAGTTTTAAACGTTCAAATGAACGAAATATTTTTTATTAAAGATATTTTAATAAATTACTAATCATAAACAAATTTAAGAACTGAAATTTTACATTTAGAAACTCAGTAGCTAATTTTTTAGATAGTAACGCAAAATAATTGCAATAAAAATTGAATTTTTAGAAGAAATAAATAAATTTCGTTCATTTGAACGTTCAGAACTTTAGGCTCTTAAGTGAAAATGGAGAAAAAACGAAGTGAAAATAAATTTAGAGTGAAAGTAAAGTGAAAATGGAGTGAAAGCGAAGTGAAAATCATGCAAAAATAAATTTAGAGTGAAAGTAAAGTGAAAATAGAGTAAAAATGGAGTGAAATCAAATTTTGAGTGAAAGTGTAGTGAAAATGGAGTAAAAATGATGTAAAAATAAATTTAGAGTGAAAGTAAAGTGCAAATAGAGTGAAAGTGAAGTGAAAATCATGTGAAAATGAATTTAGAGTGAAAGTGAAGTGATAGAAAAATGAAATGGGAGTGAAAATATATTTTGAGTGAAAGTAAAGTGAAAGTGGAGTAAAAATGATGTGAAAATAAATTTAGAGTGAAAGTAAAGTGAAAATGGAGTGAAAGTGAAGTGAAAATCATGTGAAAATAAATGTAGAGTGAAAGTAAGGTTAAGATAGAGTGAAAATGGAGTGAAATCAAATTTTGAATTAAAGTGAAGTGAAAATGGAGTGAAAATGATGTGAAAATAAATTTAGAGTGAAAGTAAAGTGAAAATAGATTGAAAGTGAAGTGAAAGTAGAGAAAAAATGATGTGAAAATTAATTTTGAGTGAATGTGAAGTGAAAATGGAGAAAAAACGAAATGAAAATAAATTTAGAGTGAAAGTAAAGTGAAAATAGAGTAAAAATGGAGTAATATCAAATTTTGAGTGAAAGTGAAGTGAAAATATAGTAAAAATGATGTGAAAATAAATTTTGAGTGAAAGTGAAGTAAAAATGGAGAAAAAATGATGTGAAAATAAATTTAGAGTGAAACTAAAGTGAAAATGGAGTGAAAGTGAATTTTTTGTGAAAGAGAAGTAAAAATGTTGTGAAAATTAATTTTGACTGCAAATTAAAAGAAAATTGAGTGAAAATAAATTTTTAGTGAAAGTGAAGTGATAGAGAAGTGAAAATGGAATGAAAATAAATTTTGAGAGAAAGTGAAATGAAATCCCTCGTTTCTTGTGTAAATGGATTCTGATTCTAAATCAGAATAGACTTTTTTTCATAAATAAATTGACGTAAATTAATTCTGCGACTAATTATAATGTCACAATAAAAAAATATCAAAATTATTTTTAATGAGTTGGTTACTTCACTGAAAGCTAACTCCCTACTTTATGTAACTAGTAAATGTACAAAACATGGAGATAATCAGTCCTTTCTAAACTTCGCTGAGTCTTTTGGGAAGACAAGATAATCGTACTATTACTTTGAGTATAGCGACTAATTAATCTGCTCACACCTGCTTTTACATTAGTTTTAAAGGACTGTGCACTTGTCTCAACAGCTTTATACATTCTTGCTTCATGCCTCTGTTAATATTAATATAAAAAAAGAAATTAAAAAAGAAATTTAATTTTCATTGCAATACAGAATTAAAGTAATATTGTTTATTACTTAACAAGCGCTAAAAGTAAATGGGGAGCAATATAAATTTTAATAACAATTTCTCACCTATAAATATGTACAAAAATTACGAAAAAATGTATTATTTATAACAGATAATAAAAACAATTTTTATCAATTATAAAACAGTCTTGAGAGAAGTGAAACGCATTTTAAAATCGTGTAACAAAATTGCACTTGTAAATTTGACGAAATTGTAATATTTTGACGTAATTGACAATTATGACATAAAATCAATTTTATAATCAATAGGCACTATTTTGTCATTTATTATTAGAGCACTAATTTGTCATTTATTATTAGGTATAAAATTCACTTATAAAATTCAATATTTAAATACAGACAAAATACCAGTTTAATTAATTTAAAATGAAACGAAAATTTCAGCGTTAATTAATAGCAACAGTTTGCCCATAAAAAAACATTAATTAAATCATGAAACATTAAATTAATTTTCAATTCTACCTTTTTTTTCTCACCTCCTAATTTACCTGCGAGCTTATTAAAATGGAAATACAACAAAAAAATAGCTCATAAAATTTCTATCTTTATTTTCCCTTAAATAAATTTTGTACAAATTTCTGTCTTCTTCGTTTTTTTTTTTATTTTAAATTCGCGAGGTAATATATAATCTTCTTTAAATTCTTTATAGTGTATGCTATATGCTTTCATCGCTTCTGGAGCTTTTAAAAGAAATTGTTTGCTGAAACACTTTTATACTCAGGCAGTTAATGGAAAATCAACTTTTATATAGAAAAAAGGGAGAAAAAAAAGTATTTTTAAAGAGTCTACGATATCTAAGTAAACATGGACGTGTGTCTTAGCAAGTGAAATAACCTTGCACATCTGCCAAGAAGGCTTTGTATTGTTCCGTCGTTTGGTTTAACGATTTCATTGCAGTTAAGTATCCAGGAAGTTGAAAACCTACTAAAAAAGATAGGATATACGATTCCGATTATTACACGGTTCTTAATGTCTTGTAACTGCAATAGAAAAAAATTTTATGTTTTATAATTATTCGATAATTCGGATTTTTGCCAGAAAAAAAGAAAAAATTGAAAAATTGGTTTAGAAAATGTTGGAATAATAATAATTGATGAAAAAATTGATGAAAAAATTAATGAAAAAAATTGATGAAAAAAATTGATGAAAAAAAATTGATGAAAAATGAAAAGTCTTTGAAAAATATTTTCAACTTGTGCGTATAGTATGTAAAAAGTGGGTTAAAAATACATGCTGATGTTTATTTGAGATAGGAAGGAAAACATGGTTTTCGTACTGCTCTTAAAAATACGAAGGACGGAAGTTAGAGAAACGAGTTTTATCGTCGTGGAACTTAAGACTGAAATTTACCTTCCAATATATTTTCTCAAGTAGAAATGGCTTTCTTTTTTTCTCGACTGTAAACGTAAAGATAAATTTTTATATAAAAAAAATTAGCTACGTCCTGAAAGATTGGTTATAATTTAAAGTTTGTTTGGAAAATAATTTTTCATTTGCAGATTTTGTAAATAGATCCAGAAAGTACTTCTTGGAAGTAGAGAAAAGGACGTCCTTATAAAGCTCGTTGCTTTTAATTTTCTCCAACGATTTGCTGAAACAAGGGAAGAATAAAGACATGGTAATAAAGTAGTGAACGTAAATCTTATTTTCATCGATAAAAAACAAGGACATTGATAAATGACTCTAAATCTCATAAATGAGAATCCAACTGGCGAATATACTTTTCTACTTCTGATAGAAGAAAGCGAAGAGCTGAAGTTGTTACTTTAGTGCAATCTGTAAAAGCGAGTGTGCTGAATTCACAATTTCGTTTTGCCTTGTTTGCAGTTTATTTATTCCCAACTTTTTCATTCCCGAATTATACTTCAGCTTTGTTCGGAATTATTTTACAAAAATCATATCTTAATATTCTCCTGTTAAACCACAATATTGAACAAGTTTCTAGATTTACGAAAAATTTTTCAATTCTGCAACAATTTTTTTTCAACTTATTTGTACAATTTCGTTTAAATTATAAAATTTATTTAAATTAGAAAATTGGAATAAATTTTCTAATTTAAATGAATCCAACTTTTCCAACTTGTTTTTTTTTAACTAATAAATTTCATCCACACGTTATTCCATTAAATTCACTTTAAAAGAGAAACATTTTTTGAAGAATACAAAAGGACTTTTTTTTCCTTCATTCTCGACATTTGATTTTCCAGTGAATTTTACAAACTTTTTTTTTCCACTAGTCGCTGAGAATTTCTACAGTTGAGAGAGAGTTTCATATCGATTTTCGTTACTTCTCTCATTGGACCCTTGTATCGGCATTGATCGTCTCTCTTTTCTTTCTTTTTTTTTTTTATTTTCGAAACTCGTGAATTTAAAAGTTTTGACATTACACCCGCCGCTTCATCTTCTCGAGAGGAGGGAACTTGCAATTCACAAAAACCTCACACTATTTGTTATTTCGTTTGGTTCCAACATTCAACTTCGATTTCAGAACGAGGGAATAAAAAAAGAAATGTACGTCAAGGGATCGTGAACAGAAAAAGTACGTGAAATATCTCTACTTCCTTATTGAATTTAATATTAAATGTATTTTTTGTTATTGTTGAAAAATTGATTTTTAGAAAAAAATTCGGAATGTATAGGAAGAGAATTTGTTGGGATTTATATAAACATTTGAATGCTTGCGCTAGTTGAATTTGTCGAATAGTTAGAGAAGTGCGGAAATATGTATGTAACCTTTTTCGACGAATAAAATTTGGAAAAAATTAAAATTCGTATTTTCAACTTAGTTGTGGAAATTTAAGGAAAATGAAAAGTAGACATAAAATTAGAGACTGTGGATCTGAATGGAGAGAGAAGAACAGGGTCATGGGTCTCTGAAGGGAATTTGTATCTGCATTTTAGCGCAGTGCATAATCCAGAGTGAACTGAGCCTCATTTCCAACGATTGGATGTAATAAAAGTCCGACTTCTGTATATTCTATATACAAAAGAGTTTTGGTACTTTTCATTTTGTATTTGCAGATTGTCCCCTAATGCTCGATATGGAAAGTTAGCGAGAAGTAGAATGTAAAAGGATCAAAACTTAAATGAAGTTAGTAACGGGGTAGACAATTCAAGAGCCGCGTGTTGATTCTGCAAAAGCTCGCGTTATATTTTAATACAAATGCCACTTGCATCTTTCCTCGCTTCATTCTCTCACCCCTTTTCATTTTCACTTCCTCATTCTATTTCATCCTTTGTCCTTCAACTCGAATAATCAGTGGTTTCGCAAAACCAGAGACTGAACAAATTGAACTCCCGAGTTATTTCAAAAGTGCTTTATATATACCGAAAGACTAATTCGTTAAAAGCTTTCTTCCAGTGGGAAAAAAACGTTAATCAAATTTTATCGTTTCATATTTTTCTTCTATCGGATGAAATACGAAATAAAATAAAGCGAAATAATAAATAAAACGAGTTCAATTGCAAAAAGAAGAGTAATCCAAATGATTTTTGAAAAATTAGTACAGTTGCATTTTTTTAGTCACTTTCACACGACAAAATCTGTATTCAAACATAAAATTCCCCCAGAAAGAGATTTTAGAAAATTTATTTTACATCCAAAGATGGATAAAAAATTAACAAGCATAGAAAATTAACAATACTTTTTAGAAACTTAACTTTCTTTTTACTTTTTAGAACTTTTCAACAAACTACATTTATTTTAAAATAATTTTCTACCATTCAGTTTTATTTTTACAACAAATATGATAAAAAAACACACTTTTCTTATCCGTGTGTTTTGCTATTGCTTTCTTAAGAGATGAGTTTATTTTTATTATGGTCGATTTATGCAAAGAATACCCTCTCGCCTCCCCCTATTTTTTCTCTCTCCCTCTCTCCAATATATACATAAACTTTGTCAAATAATTTCATTTTCTGATAAGAAACCGATGTCTGATATGATAGAAATTCAAGTGTTCTTGAGAGTTTTTCAACTTTAAAAAATATAGAAAGAATAAAACTGTTGACGGAATAAATTTAGCTGAAGAATTCAATAGGAAAAGAAAAGGGAGAAAAAAAAGAAGCTAAGGAAACAGGGAGAGTCAACAGAGAAATCGAAAGAACTTTTTACAATTGAGAAAAAGAATTTGATGGAAATAATGACACTAGACAATGCAAAAAAAAAAGATTTTCAAACATTGTAAAAAATTATATTCGTCAACAAGTAATATTTTATGCAAAAAAAGGGAATTCAATATTTGACACGTTGCAAAAGGCAAATGTCAATATTAGAAATTTGTAGAAATAATAATATTGGAAAAATATCTTTATCATTCTCTGTAAAAATACGTAAAACAAATTATATTAATTTTATCTTCTAAACTGTTTAATTGAAAATATTTTTGCTTACACCTCGTTCGTGTAGAATTAATTAATTAATTAATTAATTAATTAATTTCTTAAAGTCTACAATTTAAAAAACATTGAATTTTCAATTCATTTTTTTGTAATTTGACGATAATAATTCGATTGATTAAATAATAAATTATATACTGCCTTTTAAAATCATAATTTATCAATGGATTGTTGAAACTGATTTAGTGTGTCAATTTTTAAAAAATTTCTTTTAATGATTATAAATAATCTTTAATTATAATTAGGGTTTTTTAAAAATTGTTTTTTTTAACAAAATGTTATAAAAACCATTCAAATTCTTGAGAAGAACAATTTATAAAAATAATTAAATTGTTTTAAAGAATTTTAAAAAATTTTCAAAATAATTGTATTTAATCAAAAATTTTATTAAATACTTTTAAAAATAAATATAATCTGTTGAGAAATTTCATTAACATACTATTAAAAAATAAAAAATAATTGCATTCCTTTGAAGAATTTTATTATCAATTAAAATAATTGAATTTTTGCGAAAATTTTATTAAAAATCTTCAAAATCTTGATTTAATTCTTTTGAATAATTTCTTTAAATTTTTTTTTAAAATAATCTTTTTTCTTTTATTATTTTGATTGTAAATTTTGCATGTAATTGAATTTTATGAAGAATTTCTTTCAACTTTTTTAAAATAATCGCTTAACGTTGAAAATTATAATTAAGTGCTTTAGTTTATTAAAATTGTTTTGAATATAATTGAATCCCTGTGAAAATGTTTTATTATTTATAGAAATAATTTAATTCTTGCAAAGAATTTTACTATTTTCAAAAGCAATTGAATTATTTACAAGAATTTATTAAAAAAATTGGAAATTAAATGAATTTTTTTGAAAAATATTTCAGTGTATACTTCAGTGAAAGTTTATTAAAAAATTGACATAATAACATTTTTATAAACTAATTGTGTCATTTTTTAAATATTAAAGAAAAATAGTTTAATGTTTTACAAGAATTTTGTTTAAAAATTGGAAAATAATTAAATGTTTCTAAAAACTTTTACTAAATATTTGAATTCTTTCAATGGATTTATTTAAATTTCAGAGAATAATTGAATTATTTTGTGATATTTTATTATTTTATTAAAAGTTAAAATTTAAAAATAAAAAATTTGTTAATTTGCATTATAAATTATAATAAATAAATATTTAAATGGAAATTCAAAATATATTGCTATTGAATTCAATTAGTAATAATTGTTTTAGTGTTTGTTAACAATTTTTATTATTAATTGAAATATTTCAGGAAGGGAGAAAAAGATCTGTGAAGCTACAAATTTTTCTAACAAATTTCAGAATTAGTTTGGCAAATATAAAAAATTAAATAAATTAATCTTTTGGTTTGTTAACAATTTTTATTATTAATTGAATAATTTTTTTAGTAAAACAAAAATAAATTAAATATTCTTTAGTAAATCAAAATAAATTAAATATTTTTTAGTAAAACAAAAATAAATAATAATTGAATTTTATTCAAGAATAATAAAAAAATATCTTGGCGCTAAAAATAAAATATTACTTGTTGAATAACAATTTTTTTCGGTTAAAGAAAAATTAAAAATAGGATTAAAATTTAAAAATAAATACTTAAGTTGATTAAAAATTGGAAAAAAATGATTAAAAGACAATTAGAAAATGAAGCTAACGTTATGTAGTATATTTATATATATATTATAAAGTCGTTGTTAGGAGAGGTAGGTATTATACTCTGAAGTAGTTCTCCAGCGGTAGATTCTGAACACAAGTACCCTTTAGTATAACACGGCGATCAGAAAGCCATGTCCTCTTCCTTCATATGCCCTCCTCCCTTGTATATATACATATATATTGCTTTCTCTCCAGAGCAATGTCTTCTGTTCGTCTCCAAAGAGCAAGACATATCTCTCAAGTTTCATTTACCTTCCGACTCTAGGACGATACCTGTTTATTAATGCCCTTCAGGCTTCCTTGGTTCCGCCAACTTGCTCCGTAAGATATTTCGAGCTTCTAATTTGTCTAATTCTTGACGTTAAAACTACTCCCTGGAAATAATTAAATTCTCTAATTAAGCACAGATCAAATTCCCCCCCAAAAAAAAAGAAATCACCGTCTTTAAGTTCCTGGACAATTTTTTCCAGTTGTTTTTTCCAATTATACCCTGGTTTATTAGTTTGGCATTCGCCAAATTTATTTCCCTCACATAATAATAAAACAATAAAATAATAAAATAATAAAATAATAAAATAATAAAATAATAAAATAATAAAATAATAAAATAATAAAATAATAAAATAATAAAATAATAAAATAATAAAATAATAAAATAATAAAATAATAAAATAATAAAATAATAAAATAATAAAATAATAAAATAATAAAATAATATATATTATAATAAAATAATAAAATAATAAAATAAAAATTAAAGAAAACTAGTTATTTAATTAAAAGAAGTAAAATATTTATTGTTATAAATAATAACTCGAAGCATAATTAAATTCTATTACCAAAAAAAAGGAAACAATATTTTGTCAACACTTTTCTAATAGAAAATTTTTTCCCTTTTGACAGAATTTTAAAAGAACAAAAAAAGAGAGCGCATTCGATTTTGTCGATGTTATAAAATGGTGATGGAAGAGAAATTTTGACGTTAAATTTCGACACATGACATAGAGTTTTCTTGAGGTTGAATATTTGCATAATGCATGGAAAAGTATTTTTTCTGTTTATTATTATTCGAAGAAGGTGAATATTTTCTGAAAAAATATTTCTTATTTCCAATTTGTAACAGAACGATTAAAATTACAAAGTAATTATAAAGTATTAATTTTCTTCTTCATGATGGAAGGAAACTTTCTTAAACACGAAGGAGAGTGAAGACAATAGTGAAAAAATTTTAAATCTTCGTTTACTTTGTTTCATGCAAAAAAGACCTGTACATATTTCAGAAGGTTTTTTTTTCCTTCTTTTCTAGTTAAAATTGTCTCGGTTAATAATGTCGTAACCCTAATGAGAGAGATCGAGAGGGTAAATTTTTTTCCAGAAGAAGCTTCATCTTGAGAAACCTTTTACCTATTATATATCCTGCCCGCGAACATTGTAAGAGGAAAATTATGGAAAATTTTCATTTGAATTACGATATCAAGACTGTATTATCAAGTTCAAGCTTTGGGGAAAAGATAAAAAAAACAACTCTTTAATTATAAAAGGAAAAATGTTCCAAATCTTTGTCAATTACATAAACTTTAAATAATTCGATAAATTTTACTTTAATGAACGTATAATTTTTTATTGTAAATTAATGAAATTCTAAAGATAATATTTCTTGGCAAGAAATTTTTTTTTTCTTGCGGATATACTTTCAATTTTCGTGAAAGTTTAATGTTTTTTTTTGCGCGCTGTCTTGTATGTGGAATATCGTTCCCCCATTGCGTATAGTGACAATAACTTTAAGAAGCTGTGCCTCGAAAAGGCACTTCTATAAGAAGATACGCCAAAAGTTTCAAGGATTATCCGCTCAGCAAAGGTCGAGAGGATGGTTGGAACTTTTGCAATGTGGGCATATTGCTTGAGACGTGAGAAAATAATGACTCGAATGAGAACAAAAGCCCTGTGGGATCGATTCCAGGAAGCTCAATGCTGATAGCAAATAAGAGCGAACTATATGGAATCCCAACGTGCTCATTGAAACAGTTGCTCCGATTGCGTACTAAATTTTAAAACCGAGAAAGAGTTTCACAAACACTACTTTCAACTATCTGCTTGTTATTATTATTTTTTTATCACACAAATTATTGTTCTTCTTATTCTCTTCAGAAGGAATTAAATTTCTTTAGTTTCATTTCTATTCGGTGAAAAAGTTTACAGTTCGTTACGAATTAATGTTACTTTTAATTATTTTAAAAACTAAACTAAACTAAAAAATAAACTAAACTATAAAATAAACTAAACTAGTTTATAGCTTAATAATAATATTAATAAAATATTAATAAAATTAATAATACGTTAGCAATGTTTTAATCAAATTAACGAAAGTTGCAAATCCCACCGCTGCCACCAAATCAGCTGTCACGTCTCGAGCTAAGGCGATGGTACATTTATTAAGTAAATAATAAAAGAAACTTCGGGTTTCAGTTAAATAAACATATGCTTATTCCTTTTTATGTAATTATTTATTAACAACAATTATTTTAAACAATTGCAATTACTTACAATTTTACAAAAGCGGCAAACATTTTTACGTTGTTTTTCAGTTCGTTTCTTTTGACACTTTTAAGCACAAAAGAACAACTATTTTTAACAATTATTTAACAACTCTAAGTGTTCTAACTTACTAATATTTTAATCAAGTTAACATAATTTAGTTCTTTTTTCATCAGTCTAATAAACTTGTTCGTCTCTCGATTTTTTTCTGTTTTGAAATAAACACAGAAAAGATTGAAATCTGCTATTTAAATTAAAAGATCGCGTCGTTTTCAGATCGTGTGATAACTGATGATTGTGCAACAACACATATCACACGTAATGTAACGGATCTCTATCTGGTTTTATATTATATTTTCCCGGCTACTATCAGTTGAGTCTTTTATCCGGAAATTATCAGCGAAGAGGAGAACTTTTTACACTGAATTATTTTCGTACTACATCAGTTTTTTTTTCCTTTTTTCCAGCTTTTATTTTTACAAATACTTTTTTCGAATTTAATATTCTGCAAAATGTCAGATTTGTCAACATGTTTTTTGTCAGCATATTCAATGATTTTCACTGAACTTGGAAAAAAATTACTCACGCAGGGAAAACATTTTTAGATTTACCTCTAATTCTAAATGAACGGAAATTAGAAGCAGTCGACGTTAACTTTTGCAACAATTAAAGCAAAGTAGGAGAAAAATAATCACGATGGTCTAACACCGAAAAAAGTGTTTTAACAGTAAAAATCTTTTTTTTTTATCATTAAGTCCATTCACTTTAAGAAAATAAATATTTGTAAGCTACTTCTACAGCTGCTGGAAAGAAAAACAAAATTTGGAAATTTTTTCAAAAATTTCAAAAGAGATGTTACGAGCTTAACCTAAAAAAAATCTTTTCAAGCACTCAGGGAGGTGGTTTTGACATTTAAAAAAGCTGTCGTCTTTCGGGTAGTTTGCGCGAAAGTGGAGAGCGCAAGAGTCATTCGGTCTCGGCAACAGGAAATGGAGCATTTCCGCTTTAAAGTGTGTATTTTGCGCGACGTCTAGTTTCTCTTTAAAACGACGTAATGCTTACGTGATATACGTATACTATCGCTTCCACTTGCTTTTCGTAAAAGTCAAGTGACTTCATTTAGTAGTTGAAACAGCATTTAACTGACTTTCTGCGTGACCGGCTAACAAATAACTCGAATTAAACTACGTAATCAGCTTTCCTTCTCCTGCTACAAATTACAAACTTAAACCATTTCTCTTTTTCCAAAAAAAAGAAAAAAGAAGGAAGAGAATTCAAATGTAGATCATATTCCCAAAAATTGCTCGAGTATTTAATTCAAAGATTAATTCGAAGATTAATTCAAAGATTAATTCAAAGATTTTTAAAGATTAGTTAAAGATTAATTAATGATTAGTTAAAGATTAATTAAAGATTAGTTAAAGATTGATTAAAGTTTAATTGATCAATGATTTCTTTTGATAAATGGATATAATGCCCAAAAAAATCACGAAAGCATCCAAAGCATTTCGTATGCAATGCAAGTGTTTTTGGATAGAGTTTCTGATTATCGCGTCAAGCTGCTTGAAAACTCTCCGGAATCCCCATTGAAACTTGAGTTTCAGTATAGTAATAGAGTCCCTTATTCGTCTCTTGGCGAGTCAAAAGCTTAAGCTCAAAGGTTTAAGGTACTCGTCCACACATTGCTCCCAAATGAACTGACTTACAATGAAAGCATTACTGAAGAGAAAACAAATTATTTCATCTCAAAATTCATGTGTAAACACAAATTTTCGTTAATTTCATTTTCGTAAATTTAATTTTCGTAAATTTCGTTTTCGTAAATTTCACTTAATGTAAAAATCCATCAGATAATCTAATCACTATTGTTTTTTCTCCACATTAAATCATTCACTCTGTTTCTTTGAATACGCTCGATCAATTAGCACCGATTTCTCTTGAAATTGATGACTTGGTTAAATGGGTTTTGGATGAGTTTAATGCTGCATGTGTAAATAGTTTTAAGGGGAAGTGAAGCAGCCTTCTCAGTGATCCCAGTGGTGAATCTAATTCCACATAGATCGAGCGCATAATTGAACTTGCTTCAGTTCCAGAATGTATGAGGTTGAAGCAAGGTGATGAGAATGGTTTTAAGGACCCTTCTCTTGAGTGGACAAAGTCGACCCATTATCTCTCTTGGTTTGCGTCCCGCTCTTCTAAATGCAGAAACCACCTAGGAAAACCACACTGCATTCGTTAATTTTGCGAGATGAACTCAATTTTCTTAATGCTTCAACTCATATGGCGAGCAAATAAAGAATGATTCGTGTTTGCGGTGGGAGACTCGATCAATGTTTGCCTAATGGACATTCATTTTAATCCTTGTGTCTGGTGTTCATGATTCTTTATCAACTCTGTAATCGGTGTGATTGAATTTCCAACAAGATTAAGGATTGTGGTTTTAAAAATTAAAACAAAACATAAGCTTAAACTTATGTTAGAAACTCTTTTAGAAAAGGGTTTGTTTGAATCAAAACATAAGCTTAAACTTATGTTAGAAACTCTTTTAAAAAAGGGTGTTTGTTTATATCAAAACATAAGCTTAAAATTTATGTTACAAACTGTTTTAAAAAAGGGTTTGTTCAGTAAAATTATTGTTTCATCTTTGGTATAACTAGTTTTCTTATACATAATCTTCTTTCAAAGAAGATCTTCTTCATGATCTTCTGTCAAAGTAGAGACACCATGTCTGCTTTTATCTCCGATTACATGCAGCTTAAATCTTTTAAATACATTCAAAAATACCCGAAAACGTGCACATTATCAAAATGATTCATTTGACATGTTAGATACAATAGTTCAAATATTCATCTCCAGAGTCTTTAAAATCAATTTTCATCTCCAGAGTCTTTAAAATCAATTTCCATCTCAAGAATCTTTAAAATCAATTTCCATCTCCAGAATATTTAACATCAATTTTCATCTTTGACAAATTAAATCTCTCAATTCAGCAATAGAGATTAATTAATGCTCATTAAAATCTATGTATGGTTCGACACAATTAGACGTGAGGAATGATCCTACGCTCTATTGATTAGCATGAAAACTAATCGCGATCAAAGATAACAATGAGAAACGCTGAAACGTTTGTACATGACATATGGGCCCTTGAAGGAAGTTTCCAATAGCATGCATTGCAGGTCATACGCTGTCGAGAGAATCTTCCTGCAATTTAACGATGTCACATCCTCAACCCCTCTTTCTTATCACTCAGTCCTCGAGGCAGTCAATGTACTGGCATCTGTTACCTTTAAGATTCACTTCAGTTTAGCGTTTCCTTTTTGTTCTCTCTTCCACTGTCCTCGTGACAAAAAAAATTATCTTCAATTTCAATCCTTTATTCTTCTCTCCCATCTGTATTCGATTTACTCTACATTCTTCGATTCGCACTTGGCAGGTCTTGTTTAGTGCCAACTGACATTTAAAAAAAAAACCGGACTTGGAAAAATTGAAAATCTTTACAATCTTTACAATCTTTACTTTACAAATTCATCTGATCTAGGGAGAAATAAATTCGCTATTCATGTATTTATTATGAGTTCAATTAATTTTTCACTAAATTTTACAATGTTTGTATCGCAAATTTTCAATAGAATTTATTTATTTTCCTAATATAGAATTCATTTATTTTCCTAACATAGAATTTATTTATTTTCCTAATATAGAATTTAATGTTCCTTGATAATTACTGATTGTAATTAGACTTGTATGTTCTGCATTAACTTTTTATAAATTTGCTCTCCTTTCTCGAATTTTTTACTTCCATGCATTTGAACATGCTTATTTCATTTACTACCTTCATTAAGAATAACTTCCGGCGAGAACAATCATTGCTTTGAGAGCTGACGCCTTTTCATACCACAAGGCAGCATGTGTAAAGATAAATTTATAACGCTTTGATAATAATTAAGAACTCCGAATACCGAAAGAGGGAATTAAAAAAAGCTAGAGGAGCTGACGTAAAAAAATTATAAACATTAACTGAATATGTAAAAATGAAAAATTATTTCATCATTATCTAATTTTAAAATATTTATTTGCGCTTTATCTCTAAATACGCATCATATTAAAATTTTCATTCTTTGAAAAGAATTTTTTTCCACTTCCTGGAGGAAACCTGAAACTTCCTGGAAGTTAAACTAACTTAGAATTTTGTCATCAGGTTTAAAAAAATTACAGCAAAAAATAATGCAACATGGAGAAAGTTTATTATAAATTTTTAAATTTCTTCCAAAGTAGCATGTTTTTCTGGATAATAAGAAGCATTTCTGCTTTCTTCTTTTTTTGGTGTATGATCACAAGCCAGAATAGGATGTTGAAAGTTTGAGTAGAATCAACATGTCTAATAACAAAGTACAAGTGAATAAAAGTGCCGGAGGAAATGCGACCTATGCGGCCTTTCTGATCTTCTGCCATTAAGCTCGGCATTTTGCCAGTAACAATGAAAAGCATCTCGGAATAATGTAACTCGCCTCCACGGAAAATGAGGCACCCGTGGAAGAAGAAGAAGAAGAAGAAGAAGTCTATTGAATATATAGAGAATATTCCACTGCTAGACATGTGTGAGAACAGTATTCCTATGCTTATATTTCTGGCGCGCTCTCTCGACAAGTCTCTTCTCGTCCTTCCATCTCCTTTGAATCTACTCCCAAATCGAAAGTTTTAAGTGGAGTTTGTACTTTGCAGAGGAGCAAAGAAGCATAATATAATCTATCGTCTACAATAACCGGGGAAATTTTAACTTTACATCTCTCTCGCGCTCTCTCTCTCTCTCTCTCTCTTTCTATCTCTCTCTCTCTTATTCTCTCCATCTCTCTCTCTCTCTCTTTATTTCTCCCTTTCTGCTCTTCGACGAGACCATCATTTACAGTTTTTCAAACAACGCAATAATTTCTCAAGTCCATTTTCGTACTTCGTTTCCTTTCAAGTAATTACTTTCACAGTCTCGCAGAATTTTTTTTCCCCATTTTTTTCTGTCTTTTTAAAGAAAAATATTTAAATTAGAAACGAAGTATTTTTTATCAAGTTGAAATGACAAATTTTCTTATCATTTCAAGTCACTGTTATTTATTTTACAATAGTCACTATTGTTGATTAGCAATTAATTATATGAATGTTGTTGCATGACAATTATTTTAAATGACAATTTTAGTTGCGTGACAAGTGTGTTAAATGTCAATTTTTGTTGCGTGACAATTATGTTAAACTGCAACTTTGTTGCGTGACAATTATGTTAAACTGCAACTTTGTTGCATGACAGTTACGTATTACGTCAATTTTTGTAGCATGACAATAATATAAAATGACAATTATGTTAAATTTCAACTTTTGTTGTGTGACAATTATATTAAATGTCAATTTTGTTGCGTGACATTTTTTGTTGCATGACAATTCTGTTAAATGTAAATTTTTGTTGTGTGACAATTACGTTAAATGTCAATTTTGTAGCGTGACATTTTTTGTTGCGTGACAATTATGTTAAATACCAATTTTTATTGTGTGACAATCACGTTAAATGTCAATTAAATGACAATTATGTTAAATGCCAACTTTTGTTGTGTGACAATTAAGTTAAATGTAAATTTTATTGCGTGACATTTTTTGTTGCGTGACAATTATGTTAAATGTTAATTTTTGTTGTGTGACAATTCTATTAAATGATAATTATGTTAAATGTCAATTTTTAAATGCCATTTCTGTTGCATGACAATCATGTTAAATGTTAATTTTTATTGTGTGACAATTATATTAAATGATAATTACGTTAAATGTATTTTGTTTCATGAGAATCGAGTTAAATGTCAATTAAATGACAATTATGTTACATTTCAAATTTTGTTGTGACAATTATGTTAAATGTCAACTTTTGTTGGGACAATTACGTTAAATGTCAATTTTTTATTGTGTAACAATTATATTAAATTAGAATTACGTTAAATGTATTATGTTTCATGACAATCACGTTAAATGTCAATTAAATGACAATTATGTTAATTGACAACTTTTGTTGTGTGACAATTAAGTTAAATGTCAATTTTATTGCGTGACATTTTTTGTTTCGTGACAATTATGTTGAATGCCAATTTTTGTTGTGTGACAAGTACGTTAAATGTCAATTTTGTTGCGTGACCATTATGTATTATGTCAATTTTTGTTGCATGACAATTATATTAAATGACAATTTTTATTGTGTGACAATTCTATTAAATGATAATTATGTTAAATGTCAATTTTTAAATGCCATTTCTGTTGCACGACAATTATGTTAAATGTCAATTTTGTTACATATTTTTCTATTAAGAAACCACTTGGTTGTCTATCATTTACGAGAATATTATTGCGTCCCTTCATTTTCCTCTTTTAAAAACAATATCATACCTTCGCGAATATCTAAAGAATTAATAATTTTCCATGAAAATATCCAATTTTAAATATTTCTGCGAATTACTTTTTAATATAAATCAAATTATTCTCGAACTATAAATTACTTATTTTTCACGATAATATGAACCACGCGCAGAAATACAGTTTTCACCAATTAATTTCATCCTATCCGTTCTCCATTATTCACTCATCCTTGACATACTCGACTCGGTGAATATTGAATATTTTAATTAAATACCTGTATGAAAAGACATTAAAATATGAAAATGTATTATATAGCTCTGCAGACTAGGATGCATTGATATTTCCATATATCTATATATTTCAAAATCACTTTGTAAAAAGCAATATTTTGCACTGTTCATCAACGAAATTGTCATTTTAAAAAATGTTCAAAAACTAATTGAAAACTGTATTTCTGTTTTTTTTTTGCAACTACTCGCTTTTCTATTCATTTAAAACTTTAGATTAAAATCATTTTCAAACGAAAATAAAAATTGGAATTTCACTTTTTAGTGGAATAAAAACAATTTAGTTACTTTAGTTGTATAACATTTTTTGATGTGAAATTTCCAATATATTATTCCGACTGTTGTGTATATAGCTTAAATTGTACCCTTTTTTTTTTAATAAAAGTTATTATTTTATTCAGAAAAATATCTCTTGTGTGTTGTAAAATAGATATTTGTATTTTCCAATTCTTTTGATAGAACAAATGGTTGGGGGATTTTTAAAAGAGTGGTAAAAATTGGATGAAATAAATTTGTGATGTAATTAATGTTGTATTAGAGTTACAAGAATATAAATGAATTAGTTATTAATTGATGTTGTCGGTCTTCAGTGAGTGCGGCTAATTTTTGTTTCACAGCGGAATATTAATTAGACCTAAAATTACCATCTTGGGTTCCTTGTGGAGAATGTCATTGCGCAAAGATTGTTGGCACATGCTCTAACAGGCAAGCTTTCCCCTCTCAATTTTAGCTTGGGACACTTCGTATATACTGACATTCTGTGTTGCGGCAGCGAGCGACGTCCATTAATGAAAATCGATTACCCATCAAGGGCTGCGCTCAGTGTGGTTTTCATCAAAAGCTGGTGAACGTATGTGGTTTAGAGAAGACATGAAGGAAGACGACATCAGTGAATACTGAAGGCTTACCTATTACATGTTCTTGGCACCAGTCTATGGAACAATTGGTTGGTGCCAACCGCTTCTCTCTATATATATTTCTCCCGCCTCTTCCCCTTGTCTTTATATATATTATATAAGTCACATGACCGCAAAACTCAAACTCTCATCCGTAGGAAAAAAAAGCGAGAAAGAGAGGCTTTTCTTTTACGTTTTTCTAAGATAGTATAGTAGTAGTAGCACGCTTCGAACTTCAGGGCAAGCTATAAAAATTCTGAGTGTTGGAAAAGTCAATTAGCCTGCCTCCGACAGCCACGTCACTGTGATTCAGGAAACCGATAAATCTAAATGGCTACACGGCACGAGACGTTCTCGAGGACGTCTTTCGTGCACCTAATTCCACTACTGTGCTTAATAAACTCGACTTTTTTTCAGTTTGCAATAAACTGATATAGTGTTTTATTTCCACTTTGAAAAAAGCAATTTTACGATGAGCTGAAATGAAAAAAAATTTCAAATTAAATTTGTCAATTTTGAAGTAAATTACAAAGAAAAAAAGTTCCTTTAAAAACTTTTTTTGTATTTACGAAAAAATTAAAAAATGTTTCTAAAAAAATACACAGGATTTATTTGCAATTTTTTAGCTGATCCGAAAATAATTTAAATTCTCGATTGATTCCAGAAGATTCTACTTTTTTTAGTATTCCTGAAGATTTCTGGATCTACTCTTTCTCTCCGATTCTAATTGTAAAGAAATAAAAACTTTTTATTTAACAGTTACTCTTACTTTTATTGATTTCATTTATTGATGCAAGAACCTCTAGTCGAATTGATACAAAAATTTACTTTTCACTATTATTTTTCATTGAATAAAAAAATAAATGAATGAATTCATATTTTTTTAATCAAACTTTCATTTTCATCATAATTTTCTAGAAGAATAGACAATCGAATACAGGTTATCATTGAAAAAAATTAATGCTTAAAAAGAAAAATATAAATTTACTAGCTAAAATAACGCGCGTAAAGTTTCTTATCTTATTAGCATTGAAAAATTCAATTATTCAGAAGAATTCTACTCAAAATCACTATTTTTCTAAATATATTCAAGAAAGTCAGAAAAAGTATTGAAAATTTTGTCAAAAGTACTGAAACAATATTCAATTTAAAAAAATTAAAAAAATTAAATTAAATTTTTCGGAAGAAAATTTTGAATGTTTCTCATTATTCTCATCATTGAAAAGTTTTCATTTATTTCAAACTTTTCTTAGTTTTAACAACAATTGAACTTTACAGATTTTTATCAATTATTTTTTATTTAAAAATTCAAAAAATAATTAGATTTTGCAAAATTTTGGTTTTTAATACAATTAGAATTTTATAAAACTTAAATTTTCAATCAATTTCATTAGAAATTTTAAAGATAATTTAGGTTTATGAAAAACTTGAATAATTCAAATTCTTATAAAACTTGTTATATTTTTTAATATACGTTTCATTCATTATTAAAAATAATAATGGATTCATGGATGAATTTTACTCAAAAACACTAAAAAAAAATTGAATTTTGAAAAAATTATAAATGATTATGCAAAAACTCAATTATAGTCAAATTTTCAAAAACATTTTTGTCGAAATTTCAATTATTTTAAACATTTTTAACATTTTTGGCAAAATTCAATTATTTAAGAAATTTTTAATAAAATCTTTGCAAAAATTCAATTATTTTCAATAATTCTCCTCAATTTCATATGAATTCTATTCTTTACAAATTTTTTTATAAATTTCTTTCTTAAAAATGTTATTAAAAAATCGTTAAACGAAATCAATTATTTGGTATTATTAATATGGTACAAAATAAATGTTATTTTAAAAATCGGGAAAGTTTTCATTTTTCAAACTGAAAAAATCAGAAACTTTCATATAAACAAATGTTTGACAAACCTAATCAAGTATTCGATATATTTCTCAAGCAAAACAAATAATAAAATAAAAATATTTTTGCCCAAGAGTCAGAATAAAAATTATCGCAATATATTGAAATTATTTGAAAACAACTGAAAATATTAAAAAATTGGGGTATCAAAAAATTGTTTTATAAAATAAAAATTGTTTTATTTATTTCTTATTATAATTTCGATAATACAGTTTTCAACAAACAAATTCTGTACATATGTTTTCCAAAATAAATATTAAATATCAAATTTCTTAAACAAAATTTGATTTACAACTTTTTTATTACTTAAAACTTGTACTTCGTTCTTAAATTGTCATCGAGAAGCAGAAAATGTGCAAAATATTTTCTAATTTTAATTTTTCAACTGTTTTTTAATTTTTTGTTAGCAAAAATGAAAAGATTAATTACCTAGTCCTAAAATGTTTGTTACAAAGTGTTAATTTTTCTTGAAAGAAGAGAAATATTGCAAAATAACATTAATATAATTTTTTTAGATTAATAAAAATAGTTTTGTATTATTTGAAAAAGAAAAATAATATTTCTAAATAAAATAAATAAATACCTACACTGTAAAAAAAAGGAGTTAAATTTTAACTCCCCAGGGGATTCTATAAAAGTCGCACCCATTGAGGAGTTAATGCCAGGGGAGTTAAATAAAAGGAGTTAAAATTTAACACCCAAATGCTAACTCCCCATGGAAAATTTAACTCCCTACTCCCGAGTCCGTTAACTCCCTAAATTTTTTACAGTGTATTATTAAATTTAAAAAGTAAGAGTGAAAAAAAATATTTTTTTCAATATTAATTTGTATTCGATTGTATTTTATTCTAAAAAAATATCTAACTTTTTATTAAATAAAAAATACTGTTTTAAAGCTAATTTTCTTATTCATTTAACTAGAGATTTGTGCGTTTATATTTGAAACAACATTTTCCTTTATTTTATGAATGTTTATTTTATATTCTTTAAGAAAAAAAGTGGAAATATTAATTATTAATATGCATTTATCAATTGAAGTTGGCTGACTCTAAATGCCCTTAATAACAAATAATAATTAAATAATTTCTATAACTTCGCAGTTTAAAAAATCTATTTCTTCTACTAACGGATTAGTAAAATATTTTCCGAGTCATTCAATTCAGTAAAAAAAATATTGTTTGTAATGTTGTATTACAGAAAATCTCCTCATAAGGAAAATATTAAAAAGATGATTTTTAATCCAACTTAAATTAAATAAACATAACTGAATTTATTTCTTAATCAATATCCGTGAAAATTAATTCAAAAAAATTTTAAACTTTGTTATTATTATTGAATTTTGTAAAACATTTATAGAATAAAGTTTTTGCTTGAAAGTTAACATGAAGTTGGGAATTTTTATTAAATTCCAAGTAAATAAATTTTACACAACTGTAAAGAATTTTTAATAAAATTTCTGTAATTTTGAAAATCTGAGATATTCATCTATGAACTGGAAGAATTTTTCACCTTACTTTTCGAAAAATATTTGGTAAACTTTAACGAGACAGTGTTTAAAAAGTATGTTTCATACACAATTTATAATCATTCGTAATTTTTTAATTGAAAACACAGAAAAAATGCAATTATCAAACGGAGAAGTTTCTGTAAAACAATGGGAGCGTAGATTTACCGATATTTAAAAATATATAAAAACGACTTTACTACAAAATAAATTTCAACAAATTCAACAAAAATAAATTACAGTTACGAGAAGTCAGTTATTTTTTAAAATCATACTAAAAAAACAATCTACATAATTTTTTCTACAGACACACTTATCACACTATAAGATAAATATCGCGCAAGCATAAAAATTTCGTTGAATTTAAATTCGATGAATTACTTTATCATGAAACGAGACTTTAAGTAATGATCTGACGCATTGAAGCACACACATGTATGTGATTTCTTTATCATGATTTTATTTCTGACGTTTCAAATGGTATGTATTTGTGTAGAGAGCCCTCGCAACAGAGGATCCTTATGTTTCGAGTTGTTCTCTTTCATCCTTTTTCGCTTCTTTTTTCCAAGACGTCTTTCCAGTCGGCTTAATTTCGACCTTCAGCTCGAAGAACCCATTGCGAAGGTACTAGTTTATTTTATAGGGATTTATGCTCATACCTCGCGTTCCTTGAAAAAAAGGGAGTCGATAGCAATCATCCGTGACGATGTTCAAGTTTTCCTTTTCCCCAGACGAAGAACTGAGGTAAAAAAAAAATATATAAGGGAGCGATATTACTCTGATACAAGAGCGAGTAGATATAGATACGCAAACGACCCTTCGCAAAGACTCACATTTTGCGAATTACATTACCAACTTTGCCAAATCACTATTCTAGGGGAAAAAGCGTAAATGCTTTTATAAAATCCTAATTTTTTCCTTTTATCATAATGAAACGATTTTCACGCTGCTAAAAATTGGGCTTTTGAAAATAAAGTGGTTGATGGAAGAAAATAACATTAATTTAAATCTAAGTGTAGGTAAAAACAAGTATTTCTTTGAGAAAAAAAATGAAGAATAGCAAAAACGCATTTTTTCATTTCTTCCATTACAGAAATTTTAGAATTCAAATTTTTATCTGAAGAATTCTTGTAAATCCTTGTTTATATGAATAGGACAGTTTAGGAATGGAAATATTCTTGGAAAAGTGAAATGCTTTTAAGCAACCACTGGAAAAACGGTTATTACGAGTTGCTTTTTCTTATATAGACCTTCTTTATTTATATAAATCAGAGAAATTTTTCTGTTTTTCCTTGAAGGAGAGTAAATTCCCTTTGCATTTCACTATATAAAATGGGAAAATTTCCACGTCCCCCTATATTTGACAAAAGAGACCGACCCTTCCTTCTTTTCAAGATTACTTGTATTTATAAAGAAAATAAAAACATTAAACATATTAGGAATATAAAGAAAAAAAATAGCCTCTCGTAAAATAAATTCTTTTAGGCAATTTAGTGTCGTTTTATTGGCTCACGCTTTCGCCTGTCATTGTCGTTTCAATCGACAGTTAGAAGAACTAACAATAAATTCTTCTCATAAAACAGTACAAACGACCATAACAATAAATATTCTTTTTTTCCAACACGATGCTTTTTCAAAATAAGAAATTGTCTTTTTTTACGAATTGTACGTTTTTTAAAAAAATGTTTCTATCCTTGAAAAATAATTGTCATGTAATAATTGTCATCTGCATGAGGCAAGTGAAGCAGTAGAAAAAGAAAAAAAAGAAAAAGAAAGAATGAAGAGGATTTAGTTCATCATTGATTGGAAAAAAGGCCAAAAATATATTTTTCAGAACAAAATTTATTGTTTTTAAGTAAAATTGGTATTTTTTCAGAGTTAAAGACTGAAGTCTAAATCAGCATGTATTGCTGGCATTGAATTAAAGGGATCTTATATCTATTACCGGAGTGGAAAAATTTAAGGATGGAAAATTTTTGTCCTTTGTCTTTAAAGACTTCGTCTCTGGGTGATGAAGAGGAGAGGAAGTGATATAGAAAGAGAGAGAGAGGAAGACGTTGATGAGCGAACGATTAAACCAATATAAGCGGAAACGACCCTCAAGTTTCTCGAGTAGATACCTGACCCTTCATCTCATTCCGTTTCTTCCATGCTTCTCGTCATCCACGACCCCTAGTTCTACCTCTTATCCACTTTCATCACCTCTTCTCCTCTTCCTTAACCCCTTATGAAAGCTAAACGATCCACCAATTTCTTCATGCTGCCACACTCACTATTTTTTTTTTTTTTTTAACAAGTCAGTGTTTTCCTTTTCTAAATACGTGCCTCGAATTTACGAAAACCTTTCTCATTAAACAAGTATCTTTAGCAAGCAAAAATTTGTTTCTTTCATCGCTGACGTAATTCTCACTGTTTTCCTGAAAGTATTAAATTGGTACTACAGTGGATCAAATTGATGACAAAAATGGGAAATTTCATATTTATTATAAATAATTAAACCAATTCGACGCCTTCCGTCCATAAAATGCTAAAATAAATTAAATAAATAAATTATAAATAATAAAATTATAAATTAAATTTAAAAAAATTATAAAATTAAATTTAAAATTAAGGGTTTCTACTATAATCATTTAACAAAATTTCCGATTCTTTCCCAGCTTTGTCATAATTTTTTCCGGCTATTTTTCTCATTAACTTTAAATATATTATTACTTTTGAAAATAAATTAATCTTCAAATAGCTTTAAAAATTTTTATTACTTTTAAAAATAAATTAATATTCAAATAGCTTTAAAAATTTTTATTACAGTTTCTGTAAATAATTAAATTCTTTTGACGAGTTTCTTCAAATTTTTTTAAATAATGCTTTTTAATAATTTTAATTAAAAATTTATTATTGTTATAAATTTATTATTGTAAAATAATATTTTAATAATATAGGCATATAATTTTAATAATATTTATTAAAAATGTATTATTGATCTTGAAAATAAATTAATCTTCAAATGGCTTCAAAAATTTTTATTACAGGTTTTGTGAATAATTAGATTCTTTTGAAGAGTTTCTTTAAAATTTTTGAAATAATGCTTTTTAATAATTTTAATTAAAAATTTATAAACAAATTGAAAGAATTTTTTCAATTTTTTAAATATAATCTTGTCTTTTTATCTCTTTATAATTATAATTGAACATTTGATTTTTCAATTTTATTCAAATTATATTCATAATGATTTCTTATCAAAATTGAATATGCGCAAAAATTTTTTTAAAATTCTGAAAAATATGATTTTATCATTTTTTTCAATTCTACTGTTTCAAAATAATTCCATTTTTTTAAAATAATTGAATAATTAAATAATAATTAAATAATAATTGAATAATTGAAGATATTTAAAGTAATTGTAATTTCTCTACATTTTATTAAAAACAATTAAATTATTTTGAAGAATTTTATTACAGTTTTTCGAAAATATTCAAGGGAAGTTAATCAGCGTAATTATAATTTTATTTTTAGAATATAACGTCCCTCTTAAAAGGATCTTATTAACCTTCTTTTGAATTTAAGAAAATTTAAATTTTTTGAATGTTCAAATAAATATTATTTACTTATTCCTTGAGAAAATTTAATTTTTATTACTAATTAAGTAAATAATTCATTATTACTGTTTATTAATGTGAAAAATTGTATTAATATGATTTGCAGGAATTTAATCATTTTCATAAATAGCAGTATTGTTTAGAAGGATTCAATTACTTTTATAAATATTAAAATTCTTTGCAGAAATTTAATTATTATCAATATAATTTGAATAAAATTGAAAAATCAAATGTTCAATTATAATTATAAAGAGATAAAGAGTCAAAATTATTTATAAAAAATTTAAAAAATACCTTTAATTAGTTTATAAATTTTTAATTAAAATTCTTAAAAAGCATTATTTTTAAAAATTAAAAGAAACTCGTCAAATGTAATTATTCACAAAAACTGTAATTAATATTTTTGAAGTCATTTGAAGATTAATTTATTTTCATATGTAATAATATATTTAAAGTTATTGGGAAAATAAACGGAAAAAATTATCACAAAGCTGGGAAAAAATCAGGAATTTTGTTTAATGATTATAGTAGATGATTATACATCCTGAATTTTTAAGAATTTTAAGAAATGTACTTTTTTAAAATTCGAATATTTTGTTAATAAAAAGGTTGTCTAAAGATTTACCAGTTAAAGCTTCAATAATATCCTCTCAATTATTAAAAATTTATAATAATAATTATTATCAAATTGTATTGTAAATTGTATATTATAATAAAATAAAAAGAAAACATTTAGACAAAGATTCTTCAATGTTTTAATGTTTTAAATTGTGCCTTCATGGTGACAAGTCCCGATATCGGGTTTAGTTTTTTAATTTTTTATGTTATATTGTAATTGTTTGTTTGTCTATTTATTTAATTGTTATTTATTGATTGGATTATTTATTTGTTTTTATATTTCTCTAATGTGTGGGTGTTTGTTTGTGTTTTTATTCTTGGATGAAATTTAATTTTCTGACTGTTGTTTTAGTTTTTGTTCATTAAAGTTTGACTTGAAATAATAGCAATAATAGTAATAATAATAATAATAATAATAATAATAATAATAATAATAATAATAATAATAATAATAATAATAATAATAATAATAATAATAATAATAATAATAATAATAATAATAATAATAATAGTAATAATAATAATAATATAATTTAACAAGAATTTTAAGTGATAAAAATTCTCAGTCGCGTGCCAGTTGTTTAAAAATTCAATCACTAGGACTTTAAAGTCTTAGTCACAAATCATATAAATAAAAATTAAAATCACACTCACGATGGAAGAATTAAAGAAGAGTTCATGGCACTTGCGTAATGTAAAGATATTAGATCGGATGGAAATGATTTTGCAATCGATTGAATCAAGAGAAACTTTCTGTGCAACTAAACTAAATTCTAATCTGGCCAAGTTAGAAATACGAACTCTATATACGCGTGAATCGTTAATAGCTTAATGTTCTCTTGAATTCCAATCCAATCGCTTCCGTTATCCAATATCAGGGAACCGGGAAAGTTCTCGTCGTTAAGAGTTAATTTCCCCTCCCGCGTGTCACACCACACATGTCCTTTTCTATACCAACTTTCCTTTCCCTGATACGCTTTTCCTCCTAACGATTCTTGTTCAGTGATTTGAAAATTACTGAAAATTTCACACAGAATTCAATTACAAAAATTTTTTCCGCATGTTACTAAAAAAAGGAAGATTTTATCTTATTACTCAGTCTAAATTACAAGTTTTATAGTTGTTAAGAATAAATTGATTTATCATTTGATAAAATATTAAATAATTAAATTATTACACCCCTTAGTGAACGTCAATGCTCTAAGGAAATAAATAATTTTATTTAAAGGTATTTCCTTTTCATTCTTGGTTATCATTTTAACCAATCGGGTGAGAGCCGGTATTTTGGAAAGGAATATATATTTTTACGAATTTATTAATAGGATAATCTAATTATTAAATAAAATCAGCAATTAAGTAATATTGAATGACAAAATTTTATTATATATTGAAAACAATCGTTTATGATAATAAATGGTGTATGTGTTTCTTTGTGTTTGCGTTATTCAGTATACTCACTTTAATTGTGTTGTAGTGTCTGGAACTTTATATCAAGATTTATTTTAATATTTTTGTTACTTAATATTTTTCACGTATAAAAATACAATAATATTTTGTAATATGTTTGTTACAAAGTGTCATCATGTGTTAAAAGTGTGATTGTTACCTCATAAATCGACATGAATAGATGCTTATTGAGTTCATTTAAATACAATATGTTTTTAACTAAAAATATAAAAATGTTAACAAATAACAATATTTATGTAATAAATAACAAAAAATAACATTTTTATGTCTTTAAATTAAATTTATTTAAAGTCTAGTCTGCTCAATGAATTAATTTAAATAGCTGCAATATTTTTGATTGTACAAAGGTAGCATAATAAAAAGTTCTTTAATCAGGAGATTGAATGAAAGATTTAATAACATATCATCTTTATTAAAATTAAAAAATTTGAAATTTATATGTAAGTAACAAATCTTAAAAAAATTTTAAGAGAAGAGAAGCCCCTATAAAACTTTATAAATTATATTAATTTTATTTATTTATAAATTTAAATAATTATTTTTTATATTAGGGAAATATAAAAATTATAAATTTTTTTATTAAAATTTATATATATATATATATATATATACTTAAGAGTATTTAATTTAAATTGATAGATTAAGTTACTTTAAGGATAACAGCATAATTTTTTTAAAAAGTTCTTATTGATAAAAAAGTTTATGACCTCGGTGTTGAATTAAAATTTATATTAAAAGGAGATTTTCAATTATTAAGTCTGTTCGACTTTTAAAATTTTACATGATTTGGGTTAAAATCGGTGTGAGCCAGATTGGTTTCTATCTTTAAGTAAAAAATTAATATTTGTACGAAAGGACTTTATTAGTGATTAAGTAAATAAAGTAAATAATTTAAAAATTAAATAAAAATTTTAATTTAATTAAATGTGTATAATATTAATATGTCATATTGAAGTAATTTAAATAATTTAAATAATTTAAACAATTTAAATTAAAATATAATATTGAAGATATTAAAATGATAAGATTATCTTTAAATAAATTAGAAAATATAATAATATATTTTACTTACAATAAAAAAAAAATAACCATAACAATAGTCATAAGGAAAAAATATTATTTTGAATTTACTTTTTTGTCTGTTATTTAATACAGAAAATAGATTATTTTCTTCAGAATTATTCTGTAGAATATTTTTTTATTGTTAAAATTATTAATTGTCCGTTTCCGGTTGCAGCTTTTTTTTGCATTAGGAATTATTTTTTCTTCTTCAACCTCCTTTTCGTTGAAAGATTTAAGCGACGGGGATGAATTTAAAAATAAAATAATATGGGTTTGTGAGACTATTTTATGTTCTAGAATAATTTGCAACGAGTACTAGATGAGAAGAGACCATGTGGTAAAATGAAGTACTCTTTGCGAACACTTTGCCTAAGTAAGTGTACCATAGGTACAAGAGTACTTTTACAAGTAACGTAAATATCGCATAGCTCGAATGCCTCAAAGTTCAACGCTTGAAATTCCAGTCGAGTTTTACATCGCACTAATATAACACTATTGCCCACGAGAGTTTTTCTCACGTCAAAGAAAGAGAAAAAAAAAGGAAAGGAAAAGTGAAAAATATAGGAGAAAAAAGTCTGTCAATAGATTTAGGTACACGTACGCTAACACTCAGTGCATGTGGTTCAGATTGCGCTTCTTGACGAACTATTGTGGTCTTTGGCTATACTTTTACAATAGTTGGTCTTCGTAGCTCTCTCTCTCTCTGACTTTTTTTTTGCGAACAGAATCTCTTATGAGGGTAAATTTAATTTCTAGTTTCCCTTCAACGGAATCGTGCCGGGAAAACAGGGAGTGAAACTCGGTACGTTTTTAGATATCTTTGCTATCTCTCTCTCTCTCTTTTTCTTTTTCTACTTTTTTTCACGAAAGAGAACCAAAAAAAAAAACACGCGAAAAAGTGGGCAAAAGTGAGTGCACGTCCGGTCGGAGACGAACGTGCTTTAGTTATTTGAAAAGAGCGAAAAATGAAGAATCTTTTGCCGCTAAGATTCAAGGCGCAGGAGTTATTGAATATCAAAGTTTCGGAATTCCGCAGTGCCAGCGAAGTTCACTCGAAAACATAACTTATATAAGTAACTTCGGACTTTGGACGAAAAGGGTGGCAAAACTGGCTTATAGAGAAAAAGCGGAAAAGGAGCGGAAGTTGCGAGCTCTCGCCTGAAGAAAGAAAAGGATGAAAACGGGGGTTTGAGATTTGGGGCTCATTCGTTTCGTCGAGACGGAAGTTAGGCCGACACCGAAGACTAAGTTTGGGCAAGGTCCAAGTCGCTAAAAGGAAGAAAATTTTCCAAAAATACGAAGAGAGACTCGAATGAGAGGAAACGCGGAACGGGCGATTCAAGAAAATTTAGTTGTACACAAGGCCGCGAAATCTTTTGCTTTTTCCTCTATAGAAACACTTAGAATTGCGTCGCCACAACAATATTCAGAAGATACACAATGGGCGAACGTTATACCGCGAGACGAATCGCGACTTTTTGATTCTCTCAGGAAGTTACGTAAATGGGAATAAGACGCAGCCAACTTTTCGAGAAATGTCACTTACTTTGTTTATTATCCCGGAAAAGGAGAATACATTTTTTTCCCCAGCAATTTATTTACTTTAATGCTCTTTCAAATTAGAAAAAAAAATTGAAAAAGAAAATTCAATTATTGTTTTGCTTTAGTTTCATTCACCTAGTATTTTTATTTTGTATTTTTCCCATCTGAATTATTTAACAATTGTAAAAATAAAAAAAGATTGTTTACTTCAAAATTAAAATTTTTAAATTCGATTCCCAACGGAATCGAAATCAATTAATTAATTTACAAATACGATTTTCGTATAAAATAAGACTATTTATGTTATCTTAAAAAAAAAAAATACATAACCGATCGAATCCTTAGACAAAAAAAGGAAAGTAAAATATTATCCAAAGATCTATAGTCGCTCTGGGAAAATAAATCTGTCAAATCAAAATTAATGCCTAACATATATAATCGCAAAACTAGGTTCACGAAAATCAAAAATTATCAGAAATTTATCTTTCGATTATTTAGCTGACTCAGAGAACTTATTCAAAACGATAATAGAGTCACCTTGGCATTGATGGATGATTGATTTATTTAACAATATTTTCATAATTCGATAATTATTTGTAGAATATTCATAAACTTTTTGAAATATGTATTTATTTTGTGCCAATAATGTTATATTTCAAACTTCTTACTGTTAATAAAAGAAGAAAGATAATGTGAAACAAAAAATAAACGACAAATATTTATTTAATGGATGAAAATGTCAATGAATTAAGAACCGGAAATTGTGATAAAATTATGATTAATTTATGACAGTTTATAGATTTCTAAATTGATTAGAATTATTTTATTCTCTTATTTTATTCTATTATTTATTTTAACTATTTTTCTAAGAAGCTGAGTTATCATAAATAATAAAATTTATTATCTTTTTATTTTCTTTAAAGCTTCCCTGTTAATAAAATCATTTATTAATGTATTTATAATTTTTTTGTATTATTCATTAACTCTAAATGTGTCATATAAATACACTGAAAAAAAAATTTATTTGATTCAAATAACCGATTATTTGACTATTATCAAATAAATATTTATTTAAATCAAATAATATTTATTTGAATCAATTAAATAATATTTGCTTCAAATACTGAAATACTTAATTCAAATACAGTTTATTTGATTTAAATAAAAATTATTTGATTTAAGTAAATATTTATTTGATAATAGTCCAATAATCGGTTATTTGAATCAAATAAATTTTTTTTCAGTGTAACCGTTTTAAAAACTTATTAAATTTTAATTATTTAAGTGAAAAATTCACTTTTTGCAAGTAATTTATATTTTTAAAAAAGAGCAAAATGTAACTATTTATATGTGGAATTTCACTTACGTAGATTTATAGAAAACAATTTACAAATGCTTGTGAAATAAATTATTATTTATTATTATTTATTATTATTTATTATTATTTATTATTATTTATTATTATTTATTATTATTATTTATTATTATTACTTATTATTATTTATTGAATTATTATTATTATTTATGTGATATTATTATTAATTATTCATAGAAAACAATTTACAAATGTATGTGAAATAAATTATCAATGATAAAATAATCTCACTTCCAATCTAACAATTAAGCAATGATTTCTACGAGTACAAACTACTTATCAAACTATCTGCTCTGATCTAAATACTTACAGAAGTTATTTACATTTATAATCTAAAAATTTTAATTTTGTATTATTAATTTTATTTTGTAAAAATATTTTTAACCCATCTGTTCTGTTGTTAGTCTTAAAAATAAATATTTTTGCAAAACAACAAAAAGTGATTAAATCTATTCAATTATTTTTCCAATTTTTTGTTAAACATAAAATTCTAATATTTAATTATTTTCAATCAAGATGTTTCAATAAATTACTTTCGGCTATTATTTCCTGCAAATTACATCTTATAATAATAAAAAGGTTTTCATAATTCATAGATATTTTTGAAAAAATCCCATTATATGGATTAAAAATATTTTATATCGATTAAAAACAATTTATATCGATTAAAAACAATTTCTATCGATTAAAAACAATTTCTATCGATTAAAAACAATTTATATCGATTAAAAACAATTTCTATCGATTAAAAACAATTTATATCGATTTAAAATATTTTATATTGATTATAAATATTCATACCTTGTTAATAATAATTCATACCATGTTAATGTGTTAAATTAATAATTTCATCTGAACTATTTATCATTCAATTGAGAAATATTTTGCTATTTTATAACGATAAGCTAAAATCTTGATAGTGTGAATCTGTTAATAGTTATTTCCACATCTAATCACAAATTTATCTCATCAAAGTTTTTTTTACGAAGCATCGATTAGTATATAAGCAAACGAAATTCTCCAAATTGAACCTAAATTCTTCAAAATGTCTAAATTAACGTTCATTCTGTTTGTGGCAATTTTTGGATTAACACTTGGTGAGTTCGTCGATACTTTTTTGTCACTCTTTTGGAAAAATTATAGAAACTTGTGAACTTTTAGTATAAAAAATTGCTAAAATGCTAAATGCAGTATAAAAAAATGCATAAAATTCACTTTTTAATAGACAATTAGTTACATATTTCATTATTAGAAAATGCAAAAGAAAGAATTTTATTTATTTATTTATTTATTTATTTATTGTTACATATCTCCGCAGTCCAAAGAGGACCATAAATGGATAACTACATTAATTGCTGTAGCCATATTATTGTTGTAATTTCAGTTGTGTTCACGCATGGTCAATACATATTTATTTAAACAATTTAAAAGATTTATACGTGAAATCGTGAACAAATCTATGTTGAGACAATTGTTCTGGTAGAGTTGATTCCAAAAAGAGCACGCGCTTATAATAGGGGATTTGTTAATTAAGTGGAGTTGATTATTCTTTATAAAAAATGGTTCGTAATTACGAGACGAAATGCGAGGTATTTTAAAATTGATCAGATTTAAAAGCGTGGGGCAGTCAATAAAATACCTGATTATTTTAAAAAGAAACAATACAATTAATATGAGACGTCTTTCCTCGAGTGTTAAAAAATCAAAACGTTGACATAATAACACGTAATCACAACCTCTTGGCGGGTAACTACCGTCGTCTTTAAAAACTAAGAATTTAAGAAAACGCTTCTGAACCTTATCAATTTCTTGTGAGTATTTCTTAAAATAAGGAGACCATATTTCCGACGCATACTCCGCAGGAGATCTAACGAGAGTATTGAACAAAAGTGTAAAAGTTTTAGTATTTGAAAAATTTCTTGTTGATCTTAGTAGATAGCCGAGGCGTTTGTTGAGCGTGGTAAGCATCAAGGAAATATGATCGTTAAAACTCAAGTCATATGTGAAAGTTACTCCAAGATCACATGTCGAAGTCACTCTGGACACGAACACATTGTCGATAATATAAGGAAAAATAAAAGGGGAACCAGATTTATTAAAAGAAAGGACATGACATTTGGAATAATTTAAAGGAAGTTTGTTATCAGTGCACCAGAGTGAGATCGCTTGAAGATCATCCTGTAAAATAGTAGCATCGAAAGTAGAATTAACGCGACGAAAAATTTTGAGATCATCAGCAAAAATTAGTGCACAAGATTGTATATTGTTTGAAATAAATTTTTTTCTACTTCGAAAATTTATTTTTTAGAACATTTTATTTTTGGCGATACTAATGAAATTTTTGTTTTTCAATAAATAATTGCAGGAGAATAATTTTTATTGAAGTTGTCATGGAAAGTAAAGTGATCGAAATTTTTTTTATAATTCCTTAATTATAGGCGACTATGATCCTTTTTCTTTGGATCATTATGACTAGATTAAAGAATACTAATTATTTTTAATTATTTAAATAATCATAAAGTATTAATTTTATTTAAAAAGAAAAAAATATTTTCAATACTTAAGAGACATTAATTTTTTTTTAAAGCGAATCCGTTAATTCGTCCTGCTGAACCATCGCTGGATCCTCGAATTGTCGGTGGACTCACTGCTGCGAAGGGACAGTTTCCTTATCAAGTTTCTCTGCAAAGGTTTGGAAGTCATTTCTGTGGTGCTTCGATCCTAAATGAAAAATGGATATTAACAGCAGCTCACTGTACACCAGGGTAAGTTTTCAAAAAAACTAAATAGAAGAAAATATTATTCATGTTGCTTTTTGTAAAATTATCTAAAATTAATATTTATTCTTACATTACAATAATTATTAATTAGAATAATTGTTTTTTTTTTAGTATTTCAAGATACAGCACTGTAGTTGTTGGAGCATTTGATTTGACAAAATTACACAATAACACTAAAACACATCAAATTGAAAAAGTTATTCCACATCCTCGATTTAATGAAAATTACCAAATGCACAACGATTTAGCATTAATAAAAATTGTGGATACTATAAAATTTTCGGAGAGCGTACGTCCGATTAAATTACCTCCACTTGATCTGAATGTTGATGGAATTCCTGTTATCGCTTCTGGATGGGGTAGATTAGAATACGTGTGTATTTTTAATTAATTTAATCTTTTATTTCGCGAGAAAAATTTATTATTAGATACTAAAGAGTTTGTCTACTCTCTCTCTGGGTTAAGTAGATTTCACGCTCTCGACTTTCTTAAAACTCGTGAACTTTTATTTAAAACCATTTATCACAGTCTTATCGAAATTTTGAATCTTGGTACATATTTTCGAACTAATAAGTAATAATTAATAAAATTAATAATAATAAGTAATAATTAATAAAATTAATAATAATAAGTAATAATTAATAAAATTAATAATAATAAGTAATAATTAATAAAATTAATAATAATAATTAATAAAATTAATAAAATAATAATAATAATTAATAAAATTAATAATAATAATTAATAAAATTAATAATAATAATTAATGTAGTTAATATAATTCATATAATTAATACAATTAATGTAATTAATAATAATAAAAAATCATTATTATAATTAATAATAATTATTAACAATTAACATAATTTTTAGCAAGGACAACGACCAAATCGATTGCAATATTTAGAAAGTAAAGTATACGATCATAAAGCTTGCGTGAAACGTTATGCTGGTGCTTCAATTCTGCCTCCAATAATAGACACACAAATTTGTACTTTCACAAAATTTGGACAAGGATTGTGTCACGTAAGTTTTGTGTTTGTACTTTGAAAATTAATTTGGTAAAAAGTTCGCACTAATATTTTTGATTTCCTTCACTTTAGGGTGATTCTGGTGGTCCTCTGGTTGTTGGTAATTATCAAGTTGGAATTGTCTCAATGGGAAATCCATGTGCGCTAGGATATCCAGATGTGCAAACACATGTTTTTAAATTTGTTGACTGGATAAACAGAACAATGGAGGAAAATTAAATATAATGAATAAATTAAATTTTGTACTATACGCTTGTCTGTAATTATTTTTTAAAATAAAAGAGAAAATGTCTTACTCAAAAAATAATTAATTATTTGTCAAAAAGTGGAATGAAAATTGTGAGGTATGTTAAAAAACATTACGGTTTAAGTTAACAGCATAAAAGTTTAAAATTTGTATCGGTGTTATTTTTTTAATTTGAATCAAATTTTACTTTAAATGGAAATCTAAGTCATTGATTTGTTAAAATTCGTCGAATTTAAAATTGACCAGGGTGCCATTTGGAAAATCCGTATATTTATTTGTATCAAACACTATTATTATTTATGTCAGTTTTTCGCAAATATTTTTAACCGTATATTATAATTCAATTTAAAAATATTAAAATATTATGAATATTACATATATTATAATATTTACTATTTAATATTTTATACAAATATTATCAGTATTACAAATATTATAATGTTTAATATTTAATATTTAATATTTAATATTTAATATTTAATATTTAATATTCTATATAAATATTAGAAATATCATAGCGATAAGCTATAATCTTGATAGTGTAAATTTGTTAATAGTCACTTCCGCTCTTTAATCACTTAATCACTAATTAATTAATCACTAAATTATCTAATCAAATTTTTTTCCCAATCGATATATAAGCAAACTAAAAGTTATTCGAAGTAAACATAAATTCCTAAATATGTCTAAATTAACGTTACTTCTGTTTGTGCCACTTTTTGGATTAACATTTGGTGAGTTCATCATTATTTTTTTATTCTCTTGGAAAAATTCATGAAAGTAGTGTAATTTTAAAGCTAAAAAATATCCGTGCGCGATAGAATGAAACATTATTGAAATAAATAGCAATAAAATAACAATAAAATAACAATAAATAATAATAATATAATTACATTAATAAGTAATAAAAATAAAATAATTAAAATTCCTTTTTTAAAACAAAAGTTACATATTTGATTTAGAGAAAAATCAAAAGGAAGGATTTCCAACTAATTTTTTTTTCTAATAATAATAATTAATAATAAAAAACTAAACTTGCCAAAAAACTTAACTGAACTAAACTTACTTGTGTTTACAAAAATTAAAAATTAAAAATTAATAGAAGAAATATTTCACGTTTCTATCATAAAATTACGTGAACTTAATATTTTTATTAAACTAATAATTTTTTCTACTTCGAAAATTTATTTTTTAGAACACTGTATTATTGTCGATATTAATGGAACTTTTCCTCTCAATAAATAATTGTAGAGTAGAGGAATAATTTTTTTTTGAAGTTATAATTAAAATTGAACTGAGCGAAAATTATTGTAATTACTTAATTATAGTTATGATACTATTTCTTTGGATCATTATAACTAGATTAAAAAATATTATTATTATTATTTAATTTAATTATTATTATTATTATTTTTAATTATTTAAATAATAATTAATGTAGTATTAACTTTATTTAAAAACAAAAATAATAAATAATTACGAGACAATAATTTTTGACAGCGAATCCGTTTCTACGTTCTGCCAAACCAATACTGAATCCTCGCATTGTCGGCGGTGTCACTTCTGCAAAAGGACAATTTCCCTATCAAGTTTCTTTACAAAATTTTGGAAATAATTTCTGTGGAGCCTCGATCTTAAATGAAAAATGGATACTAACGGCAGCTCACTGTTTACCATAGTAAATTAAAAAAATTAAATAGGAAAAATAATTCACGTTTCTTTCATAAAATTACATGAACTTAATATTTTAATTAATTAATATTTCAATGTTTTAGTTTATCAGGAGTCAGCACTGTAGTTGTTGGAGCATTTGATTTAACGAAAGTTGAGAATAAATCTACAACACACCGAATTAGTAAAATTATTTCACATCCTCGATTCAATGAAACTGGCAAAATGTACAACGATTTAGCTTTACTAAAAATTGGGGATAGTATAAAATTTTCGCACAACGTCCGCCCGATTCAATTACCTCAAATTGATCTAAATTTTGATGGAATTCCTCTAATTGCTTCGGGATGGGGCGATTTGCAATACGTATGTATTTTTAATTAAATAAATATTTTATTTAAGGGGTAAAATTTATTATTTATTACTATTTATTTAAAAAAAAATTTATTACTATTATACAAACCGAGGAGTCTGTACTTCTTCGATTATAAGTAGATTTCACGCTTTTGTGATCTATTATTTCCCAAACATTTATCATGCAGTCTTATCGAAATTTTGAAATTTGATACATATTTTAATAAATAAATATTTATCTAATATTTAGCTTGGGCAGCGACCAAAACGTTTACAATATTTAAAGACTAGAATATTTGATCACAAAGCTTGCGAGAAACTTTATGCTGATGGTTCAATTCTGCCTCCAATCATGGAGACACAAATTTGTACTTTCCAAAAATTTGGACGAGGATTGTGTCACGTAAGTTTTGTCTTTGTACTTTTGGCATTATTTAGACAAAAATTTTGCATTAATTTTTTTTGTAATTTTTTTTTAATTATTTTCACTTTAGGGCGATTCTGGTGGTCCACTCGTGGCTGGTAATTATCAAATTGGAATTGTCTCAATGGGACTTCCATGTGCGAAAGGATATCCAGATGTACAAACACATGTTTTTAAATTTGTCGACTGGATAAACAGAACAATGAAGAAAAATTAAATCTAATAAAGAAAATAAATTTTCTATTTGAATTTTCCATTACACAATTGTCAATTCACTAATTCCATTTAAATATTAAAATATTAAATATTAAAAGAGAAAATGTTTGTATAATTAAAAAATTAACTATTGTAATTGAGAGTATCACAGCATTCTTGATAGTATCAAATTGATACTAAAGTGGATCAAATTGATGCCAAAAATCTAAATCAACATAATACTTCCAATATAAGGAACCGTAACTTTTGCTTTTCTATACTAAATTCTGTAATTTTACTGATCTAATAAATTGCGCAAAAATTTAGTAGCTTTTTTAAATATTTTTTTTTTTTGTGTAAAATGTCAAGAGAAGACGAAATGAAAAGAAGAAAAAAGAAAAAAATAAAAAGATGATGAAATCGAAGTACTTGATTTCTATAAAGTTTAGTTTTCGAAAGCAAACATTATATTTTTATTTATCCTCATCAAGAATGTGACTTCCTTTGATATAGGTACAATGTTTTAGAGTTTATAAATACATAAATTATTTTATCATCGGTAATCTTACTTCTAATCAAACAATTGATCTTTCACTCTTTCATTTGTGGTAATGAAGATAAAATTTTTGAAAATACTTTTGCATTCAAATTTTTGTATTTTATTTTCTTTATTTACGAAATGTTCCTGTTACTCAAAATCATGGCAACTATTTTCTATTTCTAGTTCAAAGATTTTATTCTTTATTTTTATTTTCTACTACATGTTACACCGTCTTGCCGAAATTTACGTACTTTTTTTAATTAAAACAAATATTTTATAGTAAGCAGATAAACTAAAATCTTGATAATTATTTATCAATAAGTCATTTCCTTTTCCATAATATAATTATCTTTCGAAATTTTTTGAAGATCGTTGATTAGTATATAAAGCAGATGAATTTTACAAAAGTAAGCACATTCTTCAACATGTTAAATTTATCGCACTTATTGTTCGTTGTTCTTTTTGGATTAACGTTAGGTGAGTTTTGTACTATTTTAATTTACTGTATTTTTAAATCATTAGTATTTCAATGTTAGCAAATTTGTATTTTTTCACCTCTATGAATTTCTAATTTTTTTTTTTTTAATTTAAAGAGATTAAAAATTCTAATAATCTTGTCCATGCTAGAATAAAATTAATAAGTAACAAAAATTGTGGATTTGTAAACAAAGAACAATTGGAAAATCGTGTATTTTTGGTGAATAAAATGTTTAGTTGTAAAAAGAAATTTTTCGACTGTAATTAATTTTTGTTACTAGCAAAAAAATAATTATATTTTTGATTAGTCCTTACTACATGATTTTAATTTGTTTCCCTAGCTAATCCGTTAATTTCTTCTAATGAATTAAAATTGAGACCTCGTATCGTTGGTGGACTGACGGCAACAAAAAAGCAATTTCCCTATCAAGTATCACTGCAATTTACCAAAGTAGGACATCTTTGTGGAGCTTCTATCTTAAATGAAAAATGGATATTAACAGCAGCTCACTGCTTTATGGGGTAAAAATATCAAACTAATACAATATTTTTCTAAAAAAAAATTGAATTTTCAAATGAATATTAATATTTCACAAGTCTTAACACATAGTAATATTAGTATTAACTACAGTACTATTAATATTAACTACAGTAATATTTAATATTATTATTTTAGACCATTTAAACCTGACACTGTTGTGGTTGGAACATCAGATCTCACCAACTTAGAAGCAAACAGTGTAAAATACAAAATTAGTAAAGTTGTCCAACATCCTAAATTTAATACTGATTATCAAATGCACAACGATTTGGCATTAATAAAAATTAGAGGCGCAATTGTATTTTCGGACAACATACACCCAATTAAATTGCCTCCAATTGATTTAAATTTGGAAAGTATTCCTGTTATTGCTTCTGGATGGGGTTCTTTAAAATTGGTATGTATTTTCACTGTTTTGATGACTTATTTATTACTTATTTTTAAATTTATTAAACAATAATTTTATAAATTAATAAAACAATAATTTTTTAAATTAATAAAACAATAATTTTATAAATTAATAAAACAATAATTTTTTAAATTAATAAAACAATAATTTTATAAATTAAAAAAAATTAAATTTAATTAAAATTAAATTTTTTTGTGAATTAATTTTTTAATAACACTTTTAGGAAGGTGAACAACCAAAAGATTTGCAATATTTGGAAAGTAAAATTTTCGATCATAAAACTTGCGTAGAACGTATGTCTAAAGTGGAAAGATTTCCTCCTATAATCGAGACGCAAATTTGTACTTTTACAAAATCTGGCCAAGGATTGTGTCACGTAAGTTTACCAGCATTTTTTAATAAAATAAATCAATATTTATTGTCAAAATTTTTTTTTCCAAAGGGTGATTCTGGCGGGCCAATTGTCATCGGTGATTATCAAGTTGGAATCGTTTCACTGGGACTTCCATGCGCTAAAGGATATCCGGATATACAAACTCATGTCTGGAAATTTGTCGACTGGATAAATAAAACAATGGAAGAAAATTAAATCTGTTATTTTGTAAATTAATTTGTGCCGTAATTTTTTTTATCTCATTTGTATTTTTTAAATAAACAATAAATCTTATTGTTCCTTTTTCATTTGTTTTTAAAACACGACCTTTAAAATATACTTTTTATTAATGAGTTTTAGAAATTAATTATATAAGTCTTCATTTTGATTCGTTCATTCATTTTCATAAGAAAATTTTATGCATCAATTTTATTTCTTTATTTACATTGTTTTAGTAAAATTCAAAGGTTTTTAAAAATAAAGGAAAACACTTTATGGAAAAAAATGTTCTGGTAAAATTTTAATCGAACTGAATTAATTGTAAAATTACTCGAAAACAGTAGTTTCTTTTTTAAATAAAATATTATTTTTTATTATAAAATAAATATTTTTACTGGAACTTCTTAAAAATTATTTTCATATTCTATTGCTATTTAAAATTTTAACTAAAATTCATCTTCAAATCAATTTTTATTAGACAATTCGAGAAGCAAGAATTCAATCATTTTCATAATTAATAAAACTCATTGAACAATTTTAATTATTTTTAATACTATTTTAAATCAACTAATCAAGAAAATCAATTATTTAAAACAATGTACTTATAAACTTTTTATAAAGAACTGAAATATTTTCAAAAATAAAAAATTTTCACAGAAATTCAATTCTTTTTTTACAATTTTAAAAAATATTTTTGCAATAATTCAAATTATTTTCATAAACACTGAAACTATTCTCAGGAATTAAATTATTCTCAAGTATTGTTATAAAATCGTTTAAATACAATTTTAATTACATTTTTTGGAAAAATTTAATTATTCTTTTAGATTTTAATAAAATTCTGACCAAGAATTCAATTATTTCGTTAAACAACAAAATTATTCCCGAAAATTAAATTATTTTGAGGCATTTCAATAAAATTCTTTTTTCTAAATTCAACTATCTTTAACAGTAACAAACTTTTTCTTGAAAAACAATTTTTTTGAAAAAATTTTAATAAAATCGTTCGCATGAAATCAATTATTTTCATAAATAATAAAATGCTTCTTAGGAAATCAATTATTTAAATAAAAAATGTTAATAAAATTTCACAAAGACATTCAACTATTTTCAATAAGTTTAATATAATTCTTTGTAAAATTTTATTTCATTATAAAAACATTTGCTCAATTCAATTATTTATAAAAAGTTTTGTAAAACTCTTTCTAAGAATTCAATTATTTTCATGAATATCAAAAATTCGTTAGGAATTTAATTATTTAAATTAGAGTTTGCACACAATTAGTCGAAAGAAGGCAACTATTTAAAAATTGTTATAAAATTCTTTTATGAATAATAAAATTCGTTGAAGGAATTAAATATATTAGCAACATAAGAAAGATGTAACTATTTTTAATGAAAATTAGGTAAAAGTCAGTAAAATAGAATGTGAAATCTTTGTCAGTTATAATAAGGATTTAATTTTATAAAATTTAATTGAAACTAATTGATTTTTTTCAAGTGTCGATTTTATCACGTTTTTTTAAAATCAATTTTTGAAAATTTTATTATGGCAAATTTTTAAAATTATTAAATTTATTCTAATTTTTTAAAATTCAATTTTCTTATTGTTTTCAATTAAAATTCTTCTTTAAATCCATTATTTCTCATACTTAATTATTGATTGACAAATTTAACATTTAACTATTGACAAAATTTAACTAATGTTAGAAAATTTCAAATTATTAAAATTTTTCAAAAATCTAAGTTTATTAAAATTTCAAATTAAATTCATTTAACATTGAAATTTTTTAAAATTTCAAATTGAAACCTTTTGAAGTTGCTTTATTTACAAAAATCGTAAATGCAACTCTTAAAATTGAATTATTTTTGAAATATTCTAGTAAAATTATTCATTAAATAATAGGTTGTTAATTTCAATAGTTGTTCAGAATTTGAGTTTATAAAAAGAAAGTTTTATCAGAAAATGGAAAAATAGAACAACAAAAAATTGTAAACGCAGCTCTTAAAATTGAATTAATTTTGAAATATTTAAGGAAAATTATTCATTAAATAATAATTTATTTAGTTGTTTAGGATTTAAGTTATTTGAAGAGAAAGTTTTGTCAGAAATTGGAAAAATTGAAGGTTTTATATTCGAATTTGCCGTAATTTTCTAGTTTATGAGTGAAAAGAGAAAAGACCCCAAAATTTAGAATTTTCTTATGAAGTCTAAAAATTTATTTTTTTCTTACAGTACTTTGAATAATAATTCCAAAATTTTCGCTAAATTTCCTATATCAGAATATTATTATACTTGTAGGAATGTTAAAACTAAATATTCCAATAATTATTATTTATTTTTATAACGAAAAATTTGAATTATTTTGACATACTATTATTTTTAAGATTGCTAATTGTATTTAAAAAAAGTTCTTGCTAGTAAATTTTATTTTAAATAAATTTTAATTCTTGCTAGTAAATTTTATTTTATAGAAATTTTAATTCTTGCTACTAAATATTATTTTAAAGAAATTTTAATTTTTGCTACTAAATTTTTTTTAAAGAAATTTTAATTCTTGCTAGTAAATTTTATTTTAAAGAACTTTCAATTCTTGCTAGTAAATTTTATTTTATAGAAATTTTAATTCTTTCTAGTAAATTTTATTTTAAAGAAATTTTAATTCTTGCTACTAAATTTTATTTTAAAGAAATTTTAATTCTTGCTAGTAAATTTTATTTTAAATAAATTTTAATTATTGCTAGTAAATTTTATTGTAAAGAAATTTTAATTCTTGCTACTAAATTTTATGGTAAAAAAATTTTAATTCTCGCTAGTAAATTTTATTTTAAACTTTTAGAGAAATTTTAATTCTTGCTACTAAATTTGATTTTATAGAAATTTTAATTCTTGCTAGTAAATTTTATTGTAAAGAAATTTTAATTCTTGCTACTAAATTTTATTTTAAAGAAATTTTAATTCTTGCTACTAAATATAATTGTAAAGAAATTTTAATTCTTGCTAGTAAATTTTATTTTAAACTTTTAAAGAAATTTTAATTCTTGCTACTAAATTTTATTTTAAAGAAATTTTAATTCTTGCTAGTAAATTTTATTTTAAAGAAATTTTAATTCTTGCTAATAAATTTTATTTTAAAGAAATTTTAATTCTTGCTACTAAATTTTATTTTAAAGAAATTTCAATTTTTGCTAGTAAATTTTATTTTAAAGAAATTTTAATTCTTGCTAGTAAATTTTAATGTAAAGAAATTTTAATTCTTGCTAGTAAATTTTATTTTAAACTTTTAAAGAAATTTTAATTGTTGATACTAAATTTTATTTTAAATAAATTTTAATTCTTGATAGTAAATTTTATTTTAAAGAAATTTCAATTCTTGCTAGTAAATTTTATTTTAAAGAAATTTTAATTCTTACTAGTAAATTTTATTGTAAAGAAATTTAAATTCTTGCTACTAAATTTTATTTTAAAGAAATTTTAATTCTTGCTACTAAATTTTATTGTAAAGAAATTTTAATTCTTGCTAGTAAATTTTATTTTAAGCTTTTAAAGAAATTTGAATTTTTGCTACTAAATTTTATTGTAAAGAATTTTTAATTCTTGCTTGTAAATTTTATTTTAAATAAATTTTAATTCTTGCTAGTAAATTTTATTTTAAAGAAATTTCAATTCTTTGCTTAGATGAAGTGATTTAACTTCTGGCGGGAAATTGAACTACAACTTCAAATTAAATACTATTTTTTCGAATATTGTTTTGAGATTTTCGAATTAAAAATCTCAAAGTTTGTTCGGCACACTTCAGCTCGCTATGGAAACATTTCACTGCAATCATATAATAATCGTCACATGCGGGCAGCGATAATTAAATGATTTATAATTAAAACGATTTCCAACCTATTAACATTGCCAGTCGTTTACAATTGATCCAGTGGTTGTACCGGAAAAGTGATGGTATCGCGCGCATCGTTGGTTTCGATGGTAGTAATAAATTGATTACTAATTGACACATGCGCGCGGTTCGTTGTATTTCATGCGTTCAACTTTCATCGTCGTCGTCGTCGCTCTCTCTTTCTCTCTCTCTCTCTCTCTCTCTCTCTGTCCCTTTGTTTATAAATGTTTCACATATGTACGAAGACATAAATTCGCGGATAAATAAATGTATATATACAGCGGATATAGAATGCCCTGTCCTTTTCATTACTATATCTGAATCAATAGGTACTTGTTTACTGGACCGTTGCCAGTAGTGGGGTTTCACTGAACAGATATCCCTCTAATTAATTCTATCTTTTGTTACACCGTTTCGCAACTTTGTCGATTATCTCGAATACATATATATATATAGTCGCCGAGTGCGCGCCGCTCACCTGATTTTCTTCTCCTCCCTCACACTGAAACTCTGCCGAAAGTCTAATGATAATTTTGTCGAGAGATATGTCGACCATTCACTGCAAAATTGGATGAGTGGAGTTGAAGAATCCGCCGTGCTCACACTTTTGCGAGCAACGCGTCGAATTTCAAAAGGTCCCCTGAATTACACAAGCAGCTGCGAACCAGCGATAAAAACATATTATTTCCATTTTCAATCTCTGACAATATATACACAATTCCGGGGGAAAATATTTTTTTTGCAAATTTTTAAAATGGTTTTATATTTCAATTGTTTCCAGTACTGCGTGGATTTTCAATAAGAGTGTTTGGATGTATTTACAAAAAACACTTTTTTTAGCAAAAACATTTGTTATTATATTAATTTTTCTCCTCTCCTAGTCTCTTTGTATTGTTGGTTGTTTGCGAAAATAGTTGTGATAAAAAATATTTTTCAAAAAGGGGGGAAAAAATTAGAAAAGAAGCTTAAAATTAACAAAGGAAATAGAAAGAAGGGGAAATCCTTTTGTGTGAACTGTGAAGGGTTAAAAATCTCAAGTTTTGAGACAACATTAACCTTCAATCGATCGATTAATTAACTTCCGCCATTCTTGAAGTCAAAGACACCCCTCTGGAGCTGCAATCGACGCCACTTTACTCGCCAAGAGAAATTTAATAGTTACCACTGGATACTTGAGATTGGAAAGAAGAGTAAATGCAAGAAGTAAGGGACGAGGGTGGGAAATGGGATAAAGAGTAAAAGAAAATGAGCTGACGCAGACCCCAATTATCCCTCTAAACTCAAGCTCGAAGACAGTTTTTTGAGGCGAAATCGCTTCGAATTTCTCTTTAATTACCTATAAAGTGTCAAATCTTTGTTTTTCGCAACTCTTCATTCCGGTACAAACAAAAATTATTTTCAAATAATATTTTTATGTTTTTTTTGTCTAAGTTTATTTATTACTATCACTAACTTATAATTACTAAATGTGGAGAAATTTTTCTAATTGAAATTAGAACAACTTGATTAGAAAAAAAAAACAATGCTTCAAAGAATCAAATTCTCGTTCCAATTTCTTTCGTGAGAAGTCTCACGCAGTCAGGGAAAGATCATAAATCTCGAAAAATATTCTTTTACCATTACTATCATTTTTGACAATACCATTTATTCTTCATACACATTCCCCTAAATCATTTCCAATTTCTTTTGTTACTCCATTCGTTATAAATTAATTGATACATACTGTTATAATCTCCTCGCTGATTAAATGTTGCATCATATTTTTCCATAATGAATCCAACACGAATGTAAGAAAAATAAAGTATTATTAACAATAATTTATCCTATCGAATGTAATTGTTTTTTCAAAAAAAAATATTTTCATTATACAACTTTTGAAAAATTTAAATACCATTCTTTTTGAAAGAATTCTTTCCATGTAGTAATAATTTTCGCAGAAACAATTTGAATACTTTGTTTCTTATCTGGAATATTGTCGAGTTTAGATGAAATATTATAAACTCGCAATTTTAAGTAATGAATGGAATGAAATATTACAGGTTGAAAGGTGATATCATTCACTGGAGCATTTCATTTACCAGAATCATAGAAACAAAACGGAGGCAATTAGTCGCTCCTTGAGTGAACCGTCGCTTCTTCTCTATGAAACAAAACGTTGAACCTTGAGGAAGATACTTGATATTACGCAGTTTCCAGAGAAAATTAACAAGTTTTGGTATATAACCGAGTGATAACGGCTTTCCATTGTCGTGACTTATCTAAAGACGTTTTCAAGATCCTTACATTCGAATCAAGTATATATATCCAATTTCTCAAGACTTGAGTAAAGTGTCTTGAGGTAATAATTTTCCAGTCTGTAATAATCTCACTAATTATGTACGCTACCTGTTTTATACACGATTTGTGCATATTTAAAAATAATACTCTCTCAAGCGATGAGAACACAGTAAATCGTGAGGTATTAAAAAGTCTTGCAGAATAAATTAACACCAAAAAAGATTAAATTAATCAAATTTGGTGTTATTTTTTACAATTAATGAAATTTTAGTTTTTTAAATTTTTCATAACTATAAAACATGAAGATATCTATAACTCCGAATCTTCGACTCGAAGTGATCGGTTTCTTCATATAATAATTAAAGAGGACCAAGTAATAAAATCATTATTTTATATTACAAGAATATACTTCTTCAAAATTATTTTCATTACTTCAATTCAATAATTATTTGCAAAAATTTTTAACTACAATTTTACTTTACATCTATTATTTTTAATAATAATTAATTAATCAATTTTACAAAATTTCAATTATTCCTGAATTCTTTAATTATTTGCATATTTGACAATAAAAACTTCAAATAATATTTAAAAACTTCAATTCAACTTTTTCAAAAATATTAATTTCAAAATTCAATTATTTCCAAAAAGTTCACTCTATATTTCTTTTAATATTTAATTATAATCTACAATTTTAACAGAAATTTATTTTTATGAAATAAAAAACAATTTTCTTTGGAAAATTCTACAAGTATTTAATTATTTAAATGCAAAAGAAAATTATTTATTGAATAATTGAATGTTTCTCAAAATTCAATTCTCATAAAGAATTTTAGTAACAAATTATTTAATAATTCAATTCTTTTATCAAATTTTATTAAAATTTGCATGAACATAATTACTTATTTTTCATATTAGAAAATAAAAACTTCAAATAACATTAAAAAAATTCAATTCACCTTTTTCAAAAATATTAATTTCAAAATTCAATTATTTCCAAAAAGTTCACTCTATATTTCTTTTAATATTTATATTATAATCTAAAATTTTAACAGAAATTCCTTTTTATGAAATGAAAATCAATTTTTATTAAAAAATTCTACTAGAATTTAATTATTTAAATGCAACAGTAAATAATTTATTGAATAATTTAATGTTTCTCAAAATTCAATTCTCATAAAGAATTTTAGTAACAAGTTTTTTAATAATTCAATTCTTTTGTCGAATTTTATTAAAATTTGCATGAACATAATTACTTTTTTCAAGGAATTAAATTATAATTGTATGAAAAATAATTGAAACGCTGCGATGAGATTTATGAGAATTTTCAAATTTATTCGTTTACAATTCAATTTTATAAAATTTCAATTATTCCGAAATTCTGTAATTAAAAATTTATTAAAAAATCAAAACTTGAAATAATTTTAATAAAAAATCTATTAAACTTTTAAAAAGAATTAATTCTACAAAATTTTTTGTCAAAAATATAAAAAAATAAGAATTTCAATTGATTTTAGTTTGAAACTTTTTGAAAATTTAAGTATTTCTGAAAATCGAGGTTGTAATGCTTTTAATACTTAAGTATAATCTAAAATTTTAACTGAAATTCATTTTTAAAACCATTTTTATTAATAAATACTAAGAGAATTCGATTACTTAAACACAAAAATAAATAATTTATTAATTTCATATTTGTTGCAATTAAATTCTCATAAAAAAGGTTATGAACAAATTTTAACAAAATTTTTGAGAATAATTAAATTTTTCGAGGAATTTGATTAAAATAGCATTTGAAATAATTGAAATTCTGCAATGAGTTTTATTATTTTTTATGAAAATACTTGAATGCCTGAAAGAATTTTATTATCTATAAAAATAATTGAATCCCTGTAGAAATGTTTAATTATTTATGAAAATAATTGAATTATTGCGAAGAAATTTATTAAAAAATTTGTAAATACTTGAATTTCTATAAAAAATTTTATTATTAATAAAAATAATTGAATTTTTACGATGAATTGTATGTAACTTTTTTTTAATAATGAAATTCCTTTGGAAAGTTTTATTGAAATAGTAGATATTAAAAATTATGGAATTTTAAAAAACTTTTGAAAATAATTGAAATTTTGACAAGAATTTGATTGAAATTTTGTAAAATAAAAGAATATGAGAGAAGAATTTTATTAAAACTTGCATAAACACATTTACTTTTTGTAAACAATTTAATTATAATTGTATGAAAAATAATTGAAACGCTTCGATGAGTTTTATTGCAAAAAGTTGTAATTTTTTTGATACTTAAGTATAATCTAAAATTTTTACTGTAATTTATTTTTAAAACTATTTTTATAAGTAAATACTAAGAGAATTTGATTATTTAAATACAAAAAAAAATTTATTAATTTTATGTTTGTTGAATTTAAATTCTCATAAAAATTGTTATCAACAAATTTTTTAAATCATGAAATTCTTTGGACGAGTTTCAATAAGATTTTTAACAATAATTACATTTTTCGAGGAATTTGATTAAAACTGCATAGAAAATAATTGAAATTCTACAATGATTTGTATTATTTATGAAAATAATTGAATTCCTAAACGAATTTCAGTTATTTATAAACATTATTGAATCTCTGTAGAAATGTTATTAGTTATGAAAATAATTGAATTATTGCAAAGAAATTTATTAAAAAATTTGTAAATGAATGAATTTCTCTAAAAGTTTTTATTATTTATGAAAATAATTGAATGTTTGCGTAGAATTGTATTCAAATTTTTTTTTAAGAATGGAATTCTTTTGAAAAATTTTATTAAAATAGTAGATATTAAAATTTATGAAATTTTAGAAAACTTTTTAAAATAATTGAAATTTTTGACAAGAATTTGATTAAAATTTTGTAAAATAATTGAATAGCAGAGAGGAATTTTAATATTTATAAAGAGAATTTAAATTTTGAAGAGAATTTTAAAAAAATTTTGAACACAATTGAATTTAGTAACTATGTTACTAAGTTAGTTAGTAAGTTGATAACTAAGTTAGTAACCAACTTACTATTCTCCCTAGAGAAGCTACATTCGATGAATTTTTACAAATCTTTGACTTTGGTGTTTTATTTAAAATAAAATTTCATTCATACTTAAAATATTATCAAAATAGATTATTTTAATCCTTTTTGGTGTTAATTTAATTCTAGAGGAATTCAACTGTTGCAGGTTATCTTAATCCATTCTAATGTTATTTAGACAGCTCACGTTTTACTGTAAATGTAAAAATTTCTACAAGAACTTAAAATTTATGATTAAATTTTTGTTCGAAATTAAAAAAATCCAGTCATTACAATATTACATCGAAGTAAAACGATAGGGGTTTACAGAACGTTTTGATGTAACTGCTACGAAATAGACTCAATATGAATGAAAAAAGTGTATCAATTTTTAAAATCCGACTCTCTTTTTTTGTTATATTGTTTTTTCAGGGGATTTCATTTATAGAGGAGTTTTTCAGCAGGCAAAAAGTTGCAATTAGTCTAGTGTCATTGAAAATGGGGTCGTTGGAGAGAAAGAGATGGAGAGAGAGAGAAAGAGAGAGAGAGAGAGAGAGCGTCATGACTCAGAGACGAGCGCAGACGGTGCAATAAAAGAAGAGTATACGAGTTTCCAAACAATGTGAAACGATTTCAATCGCGATTCGTTTTTGAACCAAACTCGTGTTTGGCGCATGGCTCCAGAAAATTCAGTCGTTCTCGTTCTGAATTCATTCACTAGACTCGACCCTGCGCTCGATACGAACTCGTCAAAGTGCCAAATCCCCGTAGGGAGACTCGTGTGTCATGTGTTGTCTCGATGTGGATTCGATCGATTGTATGTGCCACTGGCAGAAGAGATATCACAAGAGTGAAGTTAACAGACGATTCGACGAGTATGGAGATATAGTTTTCCTGTAAGATTGACGTCAATGTTGCCGACAGTTTTTTTCACTCAGCAAACCATTGACACGTTAAATTTTACAGTTTATATATATATATTCTCCTTCCGAGTCGATTGTTCTCTACTTTCAGAGATTTTTACGTTTAAATTCTATTTTTACTTTATGCCCATTGCAATTGACATAATAGAAACATTTGATTTGCCCTTTACTTGTAACAACAGTGAAGATTTAAATATAAATGAAAATTAAACGCGAAAGGCTTTGCTTCCTCTAATATCTGACTTTCTATTGACCAAATAAAGAAATAAAATGAAAAGATGAAAAATTCCTTATCATTTTTACAGAAGAGTATAAAAATCACAGAAAACAGGATTAGAGGGAGCTTAACCATAAAAAAATCAACGAGAGGAATGTTCTCAAAGAAGAAATTAAGTGCACATTCAAATCTCATAAATGGCGAAGAATCAAAAATGTAATCACAATTCCGAAAAGAAAGATGAGATTAAACTTGTTTGGTTTGGCTAAATGACAATTAGACCCAGGGGATTATCACATAACACGTTCTCAGCGCTTTCAATTGAGGTCCAAGACTACTAAAGCATCTTACAGAAATTAAATCCACCACAAAAAGTCTTCTTTGTTAAAGACTCCAAAAGAACGCTACCTGCTTACTCTAAACCCATACAGAGAGAAAAGAGACGAGCAGAAAGGATAAAAAGAAGCTGCTTGGATTGCTTTCCCGAAAAAAGTGTTAAAGCAATAAACGAAACAATTAATAGAATGTTCCGTAGGAGCAAAAATAAAATTTTTATCCGCAAATGGAGAAAAACCATATGTACAAAAAATTACTTGAATCAAATACAAATAATATTGTTAAGAAACGATTTAAATAAATAATTAAAATAAAAGAAATTATTTTAACATTAATCCAAATTGCCCTTAGATAACGAAAATGCTCTTTAGTAAATAAAATAAGAAAGGTAGTGGATTCTTCCCTATTCGTAAATATTAATTTCATTTACGTGACAATTGTGTCATATAAATAAAAATAGAATTTGTGATAAATAACCTTTTGGAAAAAGGAAAAAAATAATTAATTAATTATTTATAACATATATTTTTAAAAATTCCTTGTATTTTAAATATAACAATTTCTTTCAATCTGACCAATAGGTAATTCCCCAAATAATATATGCAATTAAAATTTGTGTGTATGTATGTGTAATTATCAATTTTTATTACTCACTTTAAAAAATGCTCGTTTCCTTTCACAGTAAATCGTGAGGTATTAAAAACTGTTGCAAATTAAATTAACACTAAAAAAGATTAAAATAATCAATTTCGGTGTTGTTTTTTACAATGAATGAAATTTTATTTTATTAATTTTTTATAACTATAAAACATTAAGATGTCGATAACTCGAACTAGTGATCGATTTCTTCATATTTTATAATAATTAAAGATGACCAAGTAATAAAATCATTATTTTATATTATAATAATATTATACGTTTTCAAAATTATTTTAATTATTTCAAATCAATTATTATTTTCAAATAATTTTAACAACAATTTTACATTATATGTATTATTTTTAATAATAATTAATTCATAAATTTCACGAAATTTCTATTATTCCTAAATTCTTCAACTAAATGCAAATTAGAAAATAAAAACTTCAAATAATATTTAAAAAAATTCAATTAAACTGTTTTAAAAACATTAATTTCAAAATTCAATTATATCCAAAAAGTTCTTTCTATCTTCTTTTTAATATTCAATTATAATCTAAAATTTTAACTGAAATTCATTTTTATAAAATAAAAAACAATTTTTTTAGAAAATTCTACCAGAATTTAATTATTTAAATGCAAAAGTAAATAATTTATTGAATAATTGAATGTTTCCTGAAATTCAATTTTCATAAAGAATTTTAGTAACAAATTTTCTAATAATTTAATTCTTTTGTCGAATTCTATTAAAACTTGCATGAACCTAATTACATTTTTCAAGGAATTCGATTATAATTGTATGAAAAATAATTGAAACGCTGCGATGAGTTTTATGAGAATTTTCAAATTTATTCGTTTACAATTTAATTTTACAAAATTTCAATTATTCGGAAATTCTGCAATTAAATATATATTGAAAAATAAAAACATGAAATAATTTTAATAAAAATCCTATTAAACTTTGAAAAAGAATTAATTCTACAGAATTTTTTGTCAAAAATATGAAAATTAAGAATTTAAATGATTTTAGTTTGAAACTTTTTCAAAATTGACTTATTTCTAAAAATCCTCGTTGTAATGCTTTTAATACTTAAGTATAATTTATTATTTTAACTGAAATTTATTTTTTAAACAATTTTTATTAGGAAATTCTACGAGAATTCAATTATTTAAATACAAAAATTACATTTTTCGAGGAATTTCATTAAAATTGTATTAAAAATAAATGAAATTCTTCAATGAATTTAATTATTTATGAAAATAATTGAAATTCTGCAATGAATTTAATTATTTATGAAAATAATTGAAATTCTGCAATGAATTTAATTATTTATGAAAATAATTGAATCCCTGTAGAAATGTTATTATTTACACCGAAAAAAAATATTCTTGTTTTGAGAGGATTCCTTTTATTTTGATGCATATTTTCCTATTGTATATTGACCAAAAAACGTCCTCTTATTTTAAGAGGATTATACTCCACTTAAGAGTTATTCCTCTTAAAAGTAGAGGAATAGTCTCCAATGGAAAGTAATATTCTTAATTTAAGAATAAAATGTAAGAGGATTTTAGAAGAGGAATTATCCTCTTAAAACAAGAATATTTTTTTTCGGTGTATGAAAATAATTGAATTATATCGAAGAAGTTTATAAAAAAAATTTGAAAACAATTCACTGTTTTTCTAGAAATGTCAAAATAATCCCCAAATGGATTAAAGTGATTCAAAAATTGAGATCAAATGATGGTTTGATCCACTTTTTGAGATCAATTCGTTGCAATTTGATAATTTTTAGGTAACAGTGTTGAATTCCTGTAAAATTTTTTATTATTTATGAAAAAAATAGAATGTTTGCGTAGAATTGTATTGAAAATTTTTTTTAATAATGGAATTCTTTTGGAAAATTCTATTAAAATAGTAGATATTGAAAATTATGGGATTTTAGAAAACTTTTGAAAATAATTGAAATTTTGACGAGAATTTGTTTAAAATTTTGTAAAATAATTGCATGTCAGAGAAGAATTTTATTTTATTATTATTAAATAAGTTATTTATTATTTATGAAGAGAATTGAAATATTGACGAGAATTTGTTTAAAATTTTGTAAAATAATTGAATATCTGAGAAGAATATTATTTTATTATTATTAAATAAGTTATTTATTATTTATGAAGAGAATTGAAATATTGACGAGATTTTTTTTAAATTTTCGAACACAATTGAATTTAGTACCTAAGTATGTTACTAATTTATTTAGTAACTAAGTTACTATTCTCCCTGGAGAAGCTAAATTCGTTGAATTTTTCCAAATCGTTGATTTTGGTGTTTTTTTAAATAAAATTTCATTTATAGTTAAAAATAACACCAATGTAGACTATTTTAATCCTTTTTGATGTTAATTTAATCCTAGAGGGATTAAACTGTTGCAGATTATTTTAATCAATTCTGGTGTTATTTTAATACCTCACGTTTTACTGTGTTAGTATTAATAAGCTGTCAATGTTGTTGCTTCTTAAGTGAACTTTTTATTCTTTATTCAAATAACTTTAATGTCAATTTTAGAATTATAATTTCAGACTGACTTTTGTGTCTTACAAAAATTAAACAAAACAAGTCTATATGACTGTAAAAAATATCTATTAATTTCAGGTACTCTTGCCTGACTTAAACTGCCTTTTGACTCAGTTTCGCCAAGTTTACGCGGACAACTGCCCAGATTTCCCTTTGTCGATTCTTTTTATTGATCAACAATTAGGTGGGGAAAAATCCTTATTTTCAGTTTATTACATTCAGTTAATGCTAAGTGAAATTCTGCTGGATTGCAGAGTTTGGTAATCAGCCCATCTAAAAATGCACTATTTTTTTATTGAGAAAGAATTTAAGTTGATTTAGAGAAACTTCAGCTTATAAATATTAAAATTAAAGCAATATTTCAATCTTGCTTAATTCTTTGTGCTAATTTAAAATGTGGATAAAAATTGATAAAAATTGATTTGTGTTACAATTGATTTTTAATTATAATTATGTATTGTGTAATGATGTTGAGTGTGTTAATAGGTTAAATAAATATTACTTGAGTGTATTTTACATAATGCAAATTAAATTCGCTGATTTGTCAAAAAAAAATACGAATTTGATCGTAACAAATATAAATACTTTTTATACCTCTTATACTAATTTCTTCCAAAAAGAAAGTAAAGGCTGTAGAAAAAGGTAAAGTAGACAAACCAATTTTATCTATAAAACAACTAAGACTCGCGTTTCGTGTAAATTATAGCGACAATACAAATGCAATGTAAAATAAAACCAAAACCGAAAATAGCGGAGAAGAAAAAAAGGTGTAAGCAATTTTGCTGATTGCAGCGAAATGGAAAAATCGAGGTAAGGAAACTGCAAGGCAGAAACACAATTGAAGGATTTTATTGCAGTCTGGTTGCATTGAACTCCCTTTTTGACGGACTTCTTTTCATCTGACCTCCCTGTGAAACGATCTCGACTATATTGTACCCATATAGATATATAATTTTCCACACACAGACCTATATAAGAATGTCGAGGCACGTTCAACTTTTTGTCCCGTACAATTGTGTTGTGACCGTCTTTCAAGAGCATCTCTATACGTGTAACCTGTCTTCGCACATTGAAGCCTGTTTAAGGATACAGGTTCTGACATCGATGCTGTTATCGGATACCAGCAGCTGTGAATTCCCGACGCTACTTATTTTTGACGTGCGTTTCTTCCACACGAGTTGCAGAACAATATTCTGCCAAATAGATATAAATAGGTGCAGATCTATATTTTCTTATGTTTGTATCTATTCTATAATGAATGAATTTTTTAATTCTCTTCGTAAAGAGACAAATTTTATGGTGATAATATGAAAATCGTAAATTTCTACTTTTCATATTTCGGGACGAGGGAGAAAAAAAGCCAAAACTCATGAATATTAATTTTTCGGTAAATCCATGTATACTATAACTTGCCTTGTGATCGAAATTCATGATGTCGATTATACGTTGACTGTAATTTTTAATGGTTACGACTTGCTGTTATGGAATCACATTTATGTTTAGTCGATACTTAATTTTTATTTGACGCATTTTTAATTCACTTTTATATATATTCTTATTTACTTGATATTCAGCGATTATTTTTATCCTCTGCTCCGCTCTTTCTACTGATAATAATAATTTACTGAATATAAATTTTGGTAGAAATGAACATAATTTTTTTTAAATTTTTGTTAACGAATTTTTTTTAAATAATCAGGGTTATTAATTTTTTATAAGTCATGGAAAACCTCGAAATCATGAAACTGTCACTGGATTTCATTTTGATTCATGGAATTATGTAAATCTCATGGAATTTTTAATTTAGATTATGGATTTTTTTTTAGTTTTTGTTGTAAACCAGTGTGATTGAAATTCGCGCTCCTTCATTACTCACACTGAAAAAAAAATTTAATTGATTCAAATAACCGATTACTTGACTATTATCAAATAAATATTTACTTGAATCAAATAATTTTTATTTGAATCAAATAAATTGTATTTCAATCAAATATTTCAGTATTTAAACCAAATATTTCAGTATTTGAATCAAATATTTCAGTATTTGAAGCAAATACTATTTAATTGATTTAAATAAAAATTATTGGATTCAAAAAAATATTTATTTGATAATAGTCAAATAATCGGTTATTTGAATCAAATAAATTTTTTTTTCAGTGCAGGATGATTACAAGTTTCATTTTAACTTCCCTGAAATTTCTCTGAAAATTTGCTGACATTAAAATTACAGTTCCTGTCAAAATTCTTTTTACAGATTTTTAACATTGAATTAGTAAAATTTTACTGATTTTCAGTAACTATTCTTGCGATTTGAATACGTCAAAGTTAAATGAAAATCAATTAAAATTAAAAATAAATTAAATTTTAATCAAATTTCACTGATTTTCAGTGGAACTTCACTAATTCAGAATTAGAAAGAGGAAAATACTATTTTTTTACAGAAAATGAGTAAAATTTACGAATTTTAATAATTTTCTAAAATTTACCATTAAATTTTAATGAATAAAATTATTTTCTAAAATTTACAATTCAATTTTTATGAATTTCAATAATTTTCTAAAATGTACCATTCAATTTTTATGAATTTCAATAATTTTCTAAAATGTACCATTCAATTTTTATGAATTTTAATAATTTTCTAAAATTTACCATTTAATTTTTATGAATAAAATTATTTTCTAAAATTTACCATTCAATTTTTATGAATTTCAATAATTTTCTAAAATTTACCATTCAATTTTTATGAATTTTAATAATTTTCTAAAATTTACCATTCAATTTTTATGAATAAAATTATTTTCTAAAATTTACCACAAAACTTTTATGAATTAAATTATTTTCTAAAATTTACCATTAAATTTTTATGAATAAAATTATTTTCTACAATTTTAAGTAAACTTCGCATTTCTGAATAAAAAAAATCAATAATAAATAAAAATAATAAGAAATAAATAATAATAAAAATAATAAAGAATAAATAATAATAAGAATAAAAAGTAATCATTGATTATTTAAATTACTTAATTTAAATAATCTTCCAAAAGTTCTTCTACAATTTAGTTATTTAAATATATAGACTCAAATTTTTAAAAATAATTGTGACTCACCAGTGTTTACTTAAGTTATTGAGGTATAATATTGTCAAAAAAAAAATTATAATAAAATTCTTACAATTAAATTTCTAAGTAATATTTTTAAATAATGTTTGACAGATAATAGTTTTTCAATTTTGAAAAGTTACCGAACAATTAGAATTAAAATGTGGTAAAATCTTAAGAATTGAATTAAAAATTCAAATACAAAAATTACATTATCTGAATTATTGTGTTTTTTAAAAGAATTTGTGAATAATTTAAATTTAACTAATTTAATTAATTCCATTCAATTAATTTAATTTAATAATTTAAATTCTGCATTTTTATTAAAAAATTTTAAAACATACATTTAAATGTTTAACTTAAATTAAAATTAAATTTTTTTATGTTAAATGTTAAAAAATATTTATAAAATATTATTATTGAAAATATGTAATTGAAAATATTAAATGTTTAACAAATAATATCTAATTTTCATTTTTAAATTTACATTTAAAGATTTTGCATGAATATTTTTCATAATTCAAAATTATATTCATTTGTAATTAAAATTCTTTAAAAACTGCTTCTCATAGAGTGTAGCAAAATTACTTAAATAAAGTTAACTATATTTCATTAAATTTAAAAAAATTGTAACTAGTCAAAAACAATTTTTCAAAGATTTTGTTTATAAGTATTGTTCGTATTATAAAAATCAAAACAAGTTGCACTTTTTTACTAAAAGTAGTGGGATTTTGTTGCAAGATTTGAAAGAATAGTTGAAAAAGTCGCAATTTTTGAAAATAAGTCGAAAAAGTTTCAATTTTCTTAATTAGCTTACAAAAAAAAAATTTTTTGTATAACATTTTCCTGACTTAACTGACAAAAATTTGATTTTCATGTGTCATGGAAATTTTACCATTTATTACCTGGAAATAATAGGAAAAATCATGGTATTTTATAAGAAGAAATTTGTAGAAACCCTAATTTATAATTTACGATTAGATTTGCAAGTATTTGAAAATTTGTCACTAATGTAACAATTGTTACAAGTTTTTTTTTTTAAAGTTAAGTTTTAAATTATTTTTTTGTTTTGAGAATTAGTTATTATTATTATTATTATTATTATTATTATTATTATTATTATTATTATTATTATTATTATTATAAATATTATTATTATTTTGAAGAAGATTTGCCGAGGTACAAGAAACCATATATAATTATGTCAAAATATAATAAATAAGAGGCGACTAAAAGGGGAAAATCCAAAGCACTATTTTTGAAAGTTTAATTTGATTTTTCGACAGTTTAATGTGAGAAATAATCATTTAATTTAAAAATTAAAAATTAAATTAAGAATTTAATTTAAGAATTTCAATTAAAATTCAAGAACCTCATTAACAAAATATTATTGGTGGAACTAGTCTTTAGTTTATTAATAGAATTACCAAAGTCTTTCGGAGCAAAAAAAAAAAAGAATTGAAAATGATAAAAAACGGACGTAAAAAAGAATTTTTAGGTTCACGGGTAATATTGGTTATTGGCATATTGTATACGTGAAGTGAATCACTGAATCGAAGGTAAAGATGCCGGATATCCTTTCTCAGCCACAAATCCACCGATCATTTGCACATTCAAGTAACCGCGAGCGCTCAGCGGTTCTCCACGAGTTCGCATGAACGCCTTGCTGCATTCCATGGAGTTGGAAACCGATATTATTATTTCGGATTCGTCTCCGAAATGCCGGCGGGTCACCGCTTTGGGGGATGTAATCACGAGATTGGCTGCCCTCTTCGAGTCACAATCCTGTGGTAAAGAGCGTGAAATCCTCGTGGAAAGGAATCTGGGTTAGCCCCAATTTATACAATTTACAGGGAATATATAAATTATATATAGACTATAAATTATTTAATATACATTTTCTATTCGAATTTCTATTTTATATTCGAATTTCTATTTTATATTCGAATTTTCATACAATTGAATTACTTCAATATTTGACAAATTGTTTAATAAATAAACTATTTTGATAAAAATTGTCCGTCACATATTTCGCACCAAAAACCCTGTAAATAAAAGGTGACGTAAACTTTTCCTAAAAGAATCAAATGACAAATTTTTTTCCCTCTTTTGTTCACATCGAGTTCTTTAGAGGTAAATTCGAAACCTGGTGAATGAAAAGCAACTGAATTGCATTTGACAGAGTGAAACACAGGGGAAAAAAAACCTGTCGTGAACGGAGAATTGCGCTAATTTATAATTTTCCAAAGTCAGAGGGTGTTGATTAAGAAAGGCACCTAATTGAAAAGTTTTTATTTGAACTTGAATGGTCGATGTTTCGCTGGATTCGTTCACTCAATGACTCTGTAATCGTTTCTCGATCAAATCAGTCGTTTGGAGAGTTCCAACGCTTGAACTTTCGTAACGAACTGACTTTTGGAAGGCGCAGTAGTCGACGTGGAAAGGTATAGTACTTGTGAAAATTTATCACTATTCACGAGTAATGCCTTTGCAGACTAACATTTGTCAGTGTTGAGTTGAAAGTGATCGAACGTTTCAACCATTGAACAATCGATCAATCTTTATTGAGAGAGAGAGAGAGGCCGGTTTTTTTCACGTTCAACGATATAGACACGCTAAAAATGTGTAACATGTTCACTAGAGAATGTTAAATGTAAATTGGACCGTAAGTTTCTTCTAAGTTTATTAATATTGAATTTATTCTATACTTCAATGTCAGGCTTTTCGTGAAAATTAAGTTTTACTTTAAGTTCTTTTTGTAATTTTCCCACTGTACATGTATATGTAAAACGTTAATCGAACTCTACTTAGATAGTTTGGAAGTTCTCTTTATTATTCTAAAGGCTGACGTTAATTATACTTATTTGAATCCAATTAGAATCGATTGTGTAATTTCACTTCAATTTCACTCCACTTTCTCTTTTACTCAAAATTTATTTTCATTTTATCTTTACTTTAATTTTAATTTCATTCCACTTTCACTCAAAATTTATTTTCATTTCACCTTCACACAAAATTTTTTTTCAATTCATTTTCACTTCACTTTTACTTTCACTCAACATTTATTTTTACTGCAAGTGCAATTTTACTTTACTTTCCCTCCACTTTCAATTTAACTCAAAATTTATTTTCACTTCAATTCCATTTCACTTTTACATTTACTGAAAATTTATTTTCACTCAATTTTCACTTCACTTTCATCCCACTTTCGCACAAAATTTTGTTCAATCCATTTTCACTTCACTTTTGCTTTCACTCAAAATTTATTTTTACTCCGATTTCACTTTACTTTCGCACTCTTTAAAAATAACAAAACTCTTACCTGATATTCAATTATTTTACAAAATTTTAACCAAATTCTTGTAAAAATTTTAATTATTTTTAAAAGTTTTATAAAATGTCATATTTTTCAATATCTACTATTTCAATCAAATTTTTCAAAAGATTTTCATTATTAATAAAAATTTTCAATTCAATTCTATGCAAACATTCGATTATTTTCATAAATAATAAAATTTTTTACAGAAATTCATATATTTATACATTTTTTTAATAAATTTTTTCGTAATTATTCAATTATTTTCATAAGTAATAACATTTGCATTTCTACAGGAATTCAATTATTTTTATAACTAAAATTCTTTTAGGAATTCAATTATATTCATGAATAATAAAACTCATTGCAGAATTTCAATTATTTTTAATGCAATTTTCATCAAATTTCTCGAAAAAAGTAATTATTCTTAAAAATCTTATTAAAATTCATCCAAAGAATTTAATGATTTAAAAAAAATTTGTTGATAACATTTTTCATGAGAATTTAATTTCAACAAACATGAAATTAATAAATTATTTATTTTTGTATTTAAATAATTGAATTTTCGTAGAATTTACTAACAAAAATGATTTTAAAAATCAATTTCATTTGAAATTTTAGATTATACTCAAATATTGAAAGCATTATAACCTGGATTTTCAGAAATACTTAAATTTTCAAAAAGTTTCAAACTAAAATCAATTGAAATTCTTATTTTTTTATATTATTGACAAAAAATTCTGTAGAATTAATTCTTTTTAAAAGTTTAATAGGATTTTTATTAAAATTATTTCAAGTTTTTATTTTTCAATAAATATTTAATTGCAGAATTTCGGAATAATTGAAATTTTGTAAAATTGAATTGTAAACGAATAAATTTGAAAATTCTCAAAAAAACTCATCGCAGGCGTTTCAATTATTTTTCATACAATTATAATTGAATTCTTTGAAAAAAGTAATTCTGTTCATGCAAATTTTAATAAAATTCGACAAAAGAATTGAATTATTAAATAATTTGTTTCTAAAACTTTTTATGAGAATTAAATTTAGAGAATCATTCAATTATTCAATAAATTATTATTTTCTTTTGCATTTAAATAATTAATTTCTTGTAGAATTTTCTAAAAAAAATTGTTTTTTATTTCATAAAAATGAATTTCAGTTAAAATTTAAGATTATTCTTAAGTATTAAAAGCATTATAGCCTGGATTTTCAGAAATACTTAAATTTTCAAAAAGTTTCAAACTAAAATCAATTGAAATTCTTATTTTTTTATGTTTTTGACAAAAAATTCTGTAGAATTAATTCTTTTTAAAAATTTAATAGGATTTTTATTAAAATTATTTCATGTTTTTATTTTTCAATATATATTTAATTGCAGAATTTCGGAATAATTGAAATTTTGTAGAATTGAATTGTAAACGAATAAATTTGAAAATTCTCAAAAAAACTCATCGCAGGCGTTTCAATTATTTTTCATACAATTATAATTGAATTCTTTGAAAAAAGTTATTCTGTTCATGCAAATTTTAATAAAATTCGACAAAAGAATTGAATTATTAAATAATTTGTTTCTAAAATTCTTTATGAGAATTGAATTTTGAGAAACATTCAATTATTGAATAAATTATTTTTTTTTGCATTTGAATAATTAATTTCTTGTAGAATTTTCTAAAAAAATTGTTTTTTATTTCATAAAAATGAATTTCAGTTCAAATTTTAGATTATAATTGAATATGAAAAAAAATACATAGTGAACTTTTTGGAAATAATTGTATTTTGAAATTAATATTTCTGAAAAAGTTGAATTGAATTTTTTTAATATTATTTGAAGTTTTTATTTTCTAATATGCGTTTAATTATAGAATTTAAAAATAATTGAAATTTCGTGAAATTGGTTAATTAATTATTATTAAAAATAAGAGATATAAAGTAAAATTGTAGTTAATATTTTTCGAAAATAATAATTGAATTGAAATAATGAAAATCATTTTGAAGAAGTAATAAATATAAAATAATGATTTTATTACTTGGTCATCTTTAATTATTATAAAATATAAGGAAATCGACTCGAAGACTCGGAGTTATCGATATCTTCATGTTTTTTAGTAATAAAAAAATTTAATAAACTAAAATTTCATTAATTGTAAATAATAACACCAAATTTGATTATTTTAATCTTTTTTGGTGTTAATGTAATCTGCAACAATTTTTAAACCTCACGATTTATTGTGAAGTGAAAATTGAGTGAAAATAAATTTCGAGTGAATGTGAAAGTGAAGTGAAAATGTAGTACAAATAAATGTTGAGTAAAAACGAAGTGAAAATGGAGTGAAAATAAATTTTCTGTGAATCTGAAAGTGAAATGAGAATAAATTTTGAGTGAAAGTGAAAGTAAAGTAAAATTACACAATCAACCCCCCCAGATTTAAAACAAAAAGTGATTTTTTGAAAAACTATCGCAATTTTTGCAGGTTCACTGCATTGCCTAAGAAAGTGAATTAAATTTCGAATTTACTGGCTCTTTTCCTCGCGAGAATGCTATACCAAGAAGATGCAGCCATACTTCAAAATTGTGATCATACTTTCACCTACCCATAAGAATGAAAAAGAGATGAACGCGGTTTCCTGGTAGGTTCAGTTGTTTTGCTTTCAAGTAGAACAAGTCGGATGCAGTCAGACGCATCATATTCCAGTTGAATGAAGATATTGAAAAAAAATAGAAGCAAATGTCAACGGAACGTTTTTCTCTAAAGTCGGCAAAAACTTTCTCGACGAATGAGTATGGAAACTGTGACGTCAAGAAATATGATATTATTTTTTCCACTTCTTCTTTTTTTCAACTCTACACGACTGGGTGGTTCTAAAGGAATATTTTTTTAAAAATTGTTATCCTACCTTAAATATATTAAATCTTTCATCTCATATTAATCAATGAAAAATTTGTTCTCCAAATAATATATTTTTTTCATTCTACATTTCTTATTTTGCTCTTTTCGACAATTAATAGCAAAGTTATATTGAAAACACTTTTTTCGTTTGTTTGGAAACTTTTCAAAAATATGTTCCTGTCTTTTTTTTTTTTTTTTTGTTAAAAAGTTGTCATGGGAAAAAATCTATTTTTTTCGAAAGAGAAATATTTCATGTACAACAATCTGAATATCGACAGTGGAATAAAAATGAAAATGTTTTGATAACGACTATGGAAAAAATTCGAGTAAAAAAAAAATAGTTTACGACATGACAAGGTTATATTTGATCATCACAGTTCATTTGAAAAATAACAGGGGTATAGTTTTTTTTAACTATACCTCAAACGGAGAATCTCCATCAATTTAATGAATGGTTTGAAAAAATCCCGGTTTTTGGAAAATCCCAGAAACTTTATAATATAAAGCCTCTTTATAAACAATCTCGACTAAACCGCGCGAAAGGATTAGAAACTTAAATCTAGTTTTTTTATATATCGCCATGTTTAGTTTCGAACAGATTTTTTATTTATTTATTCTCCCTTATGGTTTTTTTTTCCAAAGTTCGTAGTGAATCGTAAAATAATGCAATTAGCATCCAGCAGCCATTAAGTTGTCCTCTCGAGTCGTATTTTACTGCACCTCTGTGGTAACGTGGCCAAAAACAGTGTTATAATTTCGACCGGCATTTATATTTAAAGTGCAATCCCAACTTGCCGATTGGCAAAACTGCCCGAGTTGGTCACTACAAAAATTTACGAGTTCAGAAGGTGTTTCACACAATTTCGTAATACATATGACCGCCATAAAATATTCCAAAAACTGCATTCCTGAATCATTTACTTATAAATTATTTTCATTGAGATTTAAATCTCTGAATTTTTCAATATTTTTTATTTTTTTATCTCAAATTCCGAGCGAAGAGCGTGGTTATTTTTGAATTTTATTAATTACACTTGCACGATAAATTCTCGTGAAATGGTTCTTTGATTGCGTGGTCGAATTGAAAGGAGCTAGAAAAATTATTTTTTATTTTACTACTTGCTTGGTCGGGGGTTTTTTTTATTGTACAAAAATCCTCGCTATTGTATAAAAATTCTCACTATTTTATAAAAGTCCTCACTATTTTATAAAAGTCCTGACTATTTAAAAGTTTTTAAAACTTTTTAAAACGAAATATTTCGATGATAATTTTTCAAAAAGAAAATTGTATTCTAATGTATATTTTATGTATAAAAGAAAAGAGGAAAATAAGAAATACTAATTGTAGGTCTTTCCCCCCTTCCATCGCGCGAAGAAGGGACCAATTAATATCTGAATTAATGAGAGGGGATTCGAGAAGTCTGCCAGAGTTCTCCAAAAGGATGCTTTCCTGAATTATTGTGCCTCATTAGTAAAGAGTCATATCCCCGTTAATATTCTGCTTCTTACTTGGATGTTGATCAAAGGAGACGATGAAGATTCTCAGTGCCGTGAAGTATTTATCTCATTGGAGGTGAGAAAAATCTGTAAATTAATATTTGTTTGCAGAAAGCAAATTAAATCCAAAATCCTGTCAATAAAATTTCAAATTCCTTAGCAGAAACTATTCCAAAGAAGGGGAAAATTATTTTAAATTCATTAAGTTCATTAAGTTCATTAAATTCATTAAATTCATTAAATTCATTAAATTCATTAAATTCATTAAATTCATTAAATTCATTAAATTCATTAAATTCATTAAATTCATTAAATTCACTTTAATCATAAACTTAAAATACAATTATACTTAATTACTGCATAATTGCGCAAAAACAAGATCACGGAAATATTAAAACTGAATTGAGAATGAATATCCCCTCTCTGTGAGAAAAGTTTGTCTCATCGTCCAGCAAACTTTTCCACCAATCGATTAATTGAATTCGACTATAGTTCCTCATCATCCTGCAGTGAAAGGAATGGAATAATATTTTCGATAAAATAGTTGAGAAACATTCGTATTCCCCCCCAAAAAAAAACGAAAACCAAAAGCAAACTTTGATTCCAGACAAAATAAATGCATTTAAATTTTAAAAAAATCACAAAATCGAGCATATTTCTGAATTTCCACGAAATAGCGGAAAGAAAAGCGTAATTCTGAAAACTTTATTTTGCAATGCTCAGCATATATGCATATTTTCATCAACTGCATTTTCCTCGAAAAATATCACGTGTGTGAGAAAAAATATGCATACGACACAAAATGCTCTTTTCGTGAAATCTATAACGTTCACGTGGGAAACAATTTTTAATAAAAAAAATTATTTTTTTTTAATTCTATTATTATATATTGCGATGAAAAAAAAGACAGGATATTTTTACAATTATTTTACCGAATGTAAAAAATATTTATCCGAAGTAACAGTAAGTTATATTATAGTTATATTATAGTTACTATTTGTTAACACAAATAGTAACTTATTGTTACCGCATTGCAGCAAAATGGAATTTTTTTTTTCGTTCCAAAAAAAAAAATCACCATAGCACAGTTTAGAAATTGATAATCCGAATGAATCGCTTGTCTTGAATAGATTAGCTTTCAAATCGATAACATGAACCACGGCTGCTCGCTTTGCCTCAGAGGGCTGTCCGATTTCCATAAACTACCCACGGAAGGCGTTACAACTTGGACGTAATTCTATAGCGTTCATGTTATCTATGTAAACAAACATAAACTGTTAGTGAACTTCTGTATGCCGTGAGTGCGTCATTATGTTCCCGAGTTAAGAAACTTTCAACAACTTTGTACATTTCAAAGCTTCTACAATTCAATCCTCACTCAATTCTAATTATTATTAATTTCACATCTCTCATATTATATTCCATTAACGAGAATAAGGAGCCATGCATTATACTGTGTGATCATTTTCCAAACAAAAAGCTCTAATGAGAAAAACCACACAAAGGCACCAAAAAAAAAAGAAATTCAGAAACATTTGTTCGTATATTTTCTATTCGCGTATAAATTTTTGTTTTATTTACTTCCGGGCATATTTATTTTTGCGGTTCAATTTTCCCCATGTTTTTTTTTTGTTTTTTTTTGGGAAAATTCAGATTTCAAGAGCCTTATGTTCATAACGCACTTTAATTAAGTAGATGTTTGCGAAAACAGAACATGCATAATATTCATAGTTCAAGCTTGGAGCAAGCTTCCAATTTGAAATTCTGCAAACAAAAAAAAGATATTTTTACACCGGAACAAAAAAAAGCAGGGGACGAGTGGGGAAGGGAGTAAATACGCTGAGTCTTTCCCGGAGGGTTATTTCATAGAAGCTACTTTTCCAAGCTAGAGCAGGTAAACAGTATATGATAAGTCGTACACACTTCTATGAACTTGCACGGAATTGCTTTTTTCCCCGGCTAGAGGTAAACTTGTTCCATCGAGGAAATAACCTGTTCCGTCCTTTCAAAAACATAAAGTGATTCAGACTTGAATTAACTTTTAAATGGTGAATGCTAGGAATTTTCAAGTCCTTTCAAATGGTTTTGGCACACGTCCCCCCCCCAAAAAAAACGAACGAACGAATTTATAACAATTATCTATAGAATGAATTCCAGCATGCATTCCTCTTTTGTCTATTTCGAAAATAACATTCGCGACAAAAAGTTGGAATTTTTATATTTGTAAAGTGATATGAGATTTTTTTTTGGAAAAAAAACTGCCTCTGTAATAAATACTAATTGTCCTTTGCTTCAAATTTACAGCAATATGGTTGAAATATATATTGTTACCCACGTCAAAAAATCCTCTGGAAGTATCCTTTGGAACTTTCATGACGCTTCTCTGTGGAATTTCGCCTGAACATTTCCTGTTTTTGGAAAAAGCTCTTCTTTAATTTAAAAAAGCTTGAAATTCATAAAAAAGACCAAATTTAATAATAGACTTCAAACATAGTGAAAATAAATTTACAAAACCGGCGTTTCTATGTTTGGCAAAAGGTCCTCCTTTAATAAAAAAGCTCTAAATTGATGAAAAAACTCAAAATTGACAAAAAAAGCTCAAATTCAATATTTGACTCCAAAAGTGGTAAAAATTTAATTTACAAAACAGGCGCTGTTTTTAAAGACACAATTTTTTCTAAATAGACAATAAATTTTAAGGGATTTTTCAGTTCTTGCCTTTTTTTAAAAAAAAGCTTCATTAATGAGAAACTTTTCCAAATTAATGATAAAGCCTAAATATCATGATCGAGTTCAAATGTTGTGGAAATAAATTTACTAAACCAGCGTTTCCGTGTTTCGAAAAAGTCCTTCTTTAATAAAAAAAGCTCCAAATTGATGAAAAAAGACCAAATTCAATATTTGACTCCAATAATTGTAAAAATTTAATTTACAAAACCATTTTTAAAGACACAATTTTTTCTAAATAGAAAATAAATTTTAAGGAATTTTTCAGTTCTTCCCTCTTTTTAAAAAAAAAGCTTCATTAATGAGAACTTCTCCAAATTGATGATAAAAGCCCAAATATGATAATCGACTCCAAATGTTGTGGAAATGAATTTATAAAACCAGCGTTTCCGTGTTTCGAAAAAGTCCTTCTTTAATAAAAAAAAGCTCCAAATTGATGAAAAAAGACCAAAATGAATATTTCACTCCAAAAATTATAAAAATTTATTTTACAAAACCATTTTTAAAGAAACAATTTTTTCTAAATAGGAAATAAATTTTAAAAAATTTCTCAGTTCCTCCCTGTTTCAAAAAACAACTTTTTTTATGAAAAACTTCTTCAAATTGATGATAAAAGCCCAAATTTGATAATCGACTTTAAATGTAAAAATAATTTACAAAATCAGCGTTATTTATGAAGACACATTTTTTTCAAAATTAGAAACGAATTTTAGGAAATTTATCTATTTCCCCTGTTTCAAAAAAGCTTCATTTATAAAAACAACCTTCAAATTGTTAAAAAAAAGGCCAAAGATAATAGACTTCAAAAATTGTGGAAAACAAATTAAAAAACCAGTGTTATTGTTGAAGACATAATTTTTTTCAGAATTGGAAATTAATTTTACGAAATTCGATTAACAGTTCCAGTTTCAAAAAAAGCATTTTTTAAATAAAAACAACTTCCAAATTGATGAAAAGGGCCAAAGATAATAGACATCTAAAAATGTAAAATTGAAATTAAAAAACCAGTGTTATTGTTGAGAACACTATTTTTTTTAAAACCCCAAATAAATTCAACAAAAGTTTGAAGTACCTTTATGGTTTGAGAAAAAATGTACTTCAATAAAAAAAGCTTCAAATGAATAAAAAAGTCCCAGTTTAATAATAGACTTCAAAAATTGGGAAAATTAATTTACAAAACTCGCGTCATTTTCAAGAAACAATTTTTTTCAGATTCGGAAAGAAATTCTAAAAAAGTTCTGAAAAATAACATTTTTTCTGAAAAAGTTCCAGTAAAGCTCTTCTTTAGTAAAAAAAGGCAAAATTTGGTAATAGACTTCAAAAATTAAGAAAATTAATTTACAAAACTCGCGTCATTTTCAAGAAACAAATTTTTCAGTATCGTAAAGAAATTCTAAAAAAGTTCTGAAAAATAAAAGTTTTTTCTGAAAAAGTTCCAGTAAAAGCTCTTCTTTAATCAAAAAAGCTCCAAATTAATAAAAAAAGACAAAATTTGATAATAGACATCAAAAATTGGGAAAATTAATTTTCAAAACTCGCGTCATTTTCAGGAAACAAATTTTTTTCGGAATCGGAAATAAATTCTAAACTGGTTTTTAGTACTTTCGCATTCCGGGAAAAAAGCTCCAAATTGATAGAAAAAACCCCAATTTAATATTCAACTCCTAAAATTTTTAAAATATACATAAATAACCAGAGTGGTTTTTCAAAAAAAAATTTTATTCTGTATCGAATATAAATTTCAAAAATGTTCCGAGTACCTTCGTGTTTCGGAAAAAACTCCAATTTAAATTTAAAAAATTCCAAATTTGATATTCGATTCCAAAAATTGTAAAAATAAATTTGCGAAAAAAATTTTGTTTCTTCAGTCTATTTTCAAGGAACAATTTTTTTTTTAATCGGTAATAAATTCTAAAAATGTTCTGAGTACGTCTATGTTTCGGAAAAAGCTCCAAACGAAAAAACCTAAATTTGACTCCAAAAATTTGTAAAATTCCGAAACTGGAAAAAATTATTCAAAAATCGAAAACAAAATGATGGACAAAGTGAAAAATGACCGTAAACTTTCTTTTCATGTTACAAGTGTTAAATCCTTAAATCAACGTAAATAAAGTCAAAAGAAAATGGTTTAGCGTAAATTACATTTCATAATTAAGACTCGAAACTGGAACTTGAACTTAAACTTCGACTTGAAATTTAATTTTAGATGAGTTTACAGATTCTCATCAATACTTGAGAGGTAAGAAACGTGCATCTATTAGTGAACTTCTGTTATCGATGATTGAATTATTATTGTAGTTGACAAGATGACATTTGTCCTTTCACACCTACTAGTCGAAGACAATTATCAACTTTGCAGTGCATTAAAAATTTAATTTTAATTATTAATCCAATGCCGCACTTGAGAAATTAATAATATTGTCTTTAGCATGTAACGACAGGTTTGCGAACAAATTTAAATTTATTTTCCTACCATTCGCAATTTTCTAAGAAATTATTTTTACGGAAATCTTAAAATAAGACGAGGAGATGAGATTTAAAATTCATCCTGCAATTTTGACTTGGGAACCAAAACAATTTGATCAAAATTTTCAAAATGTTTATTTTTTTATAAGAAACTGCAACTTTTTCAATTTTTTTGTAAGTTGAATAATTTTTTAAGAAATGTGCAAATATTTTGCAGACTTTCGAAGACTTTTGTTTGCAGAAAATTTTCGAAAATTTACTTACGAAAATTGACGTTTTGCTATTTTTTTAATTATCTAATAAAAATTTACTGTTTTCGTGAATGTTTTCCGTTTTCTGATTTGGTTTTCGTCATTGATTCTTTACACGTTTGCGTCATTCGAATTGTCAATTAAGGCTTGTCTGTATCATTCTCATAATTGTTTAGAAACCCCTTTCTTATATGATACCATTTTATTAATTTTATTAATTAATAATAATAATTAATTAATTAATTTATTTTTTACTTTCGTTTTTTATTTAGTTTTTCATCTATCTAATCATTTTATTTTCAGAATACGCCACTTAATAGAATTACTTTCTCTATATTTTTAGTAAACTCTATTGTTTACAGTCGTAACATTTTTTTCTAATTATAATTAGTCAGCACTATGAATATTAGTTTGTATCGATTTTTGCAAGACTTATTACATGTGACTGTTAAAAATTCAGTGTTAATTTTTCCACACTTTTCTCTTCAAATATTTATGAAATTGAACTACAATTTTGTAAAAAAAAGTCTAAAACATAATGATGGGCAAAAGTTTTAATAATTCAAAAATAAATTATAGTGAAACACTTTAAAATCAGTAAAGACGAAAAATTGATTAGTAGTGATTGCGACAACTGATATTTTTAATTAATTTGTAATAATATTAATTTTTAAAATATTAAAAGTTTTGCACATCACTGACCTTTATTATTGTATTCTAGTCTTTTGTGCAATCGTTTTAGTTCGGTTCATTAAATATTTAAAGAAAAAAAGAATTTTTACATGGAGCGTTAGTGGGAAAAGCGCATCAACTTTGACATACCCACAAATATATAATAATATTTTTAATAAAAAAAAAAAAAATAATAATAATAATAAAATAATAATAAAATAATAATAATAATACTAATAATAATAATAATAATAATAATAATAATAATAATAATAATAATAATAATAATAATAATAATAATAATAATAATAATATTGAAAATAGAAAAGAAAATATCAGAATTCGAAAAATCGTAAAAAATCATTAACTGATTACAATGAAACTCAACATTCTTTTTTTTGGAATTTAAAATACAAAAATACTTTTTTAGGACAACAAATTTCTTTACCCTGAGCAAGAAATGCGTTCGACCTTCTCCATCAAGTGCTTTTGTAATGCGTCAGGCAGGTACCCCAAAGTAACTTATCGCCTAATAAATTCAAGCCATTAGACTGTAGGAAATAATGGTTCTCCACCCGTTCGCCACACCAAAACCCAACAATGTCTATGGCTTGCATAGAGAATATATATTGAGTCTCAAATCAAGATATCGATTGAAAGTTTCGCGTACTCTGTTTCCAAGTGTTTATGTGAGAATCCGATTAGGAATATTCGCATGGTTGATCAGAAGGAAGTGAATTACTATTATCGAAAACGCTCTTGCGTTTCTAATCTTCTAAGGACAATTACTAAGCGATTTCACCTGGTACAATGCACTTTCATGCATTTTATACAAGAACGATGACAAATGAGAGTTTCAAAGCTCTGCGTTCTCGCAGAAAAACTTTTATGTGAAACAAAAAAAAAAAAAGAAAATAAAAAAGTATGACTTCAAATAAAGATTTGTCGAATATTATTACTTGAAAAATAAACTTTTTTGTATTGACTCCATTTTTTTTCAAAGAAACCAAATCAGAAGAGAAAAAAAAATACTTTTCGGAAAATAAAAATGAAAACGTATTGAAGAATATTTTGACACGTGGTACTCGTTGAGAGATGAGAATTTTCCATCTATATATATATATATATATGTGTATATAAAGAGAAGTTTTAGTGTAGTTAAAAAGTTTCAAGCAGTTGGCTCTCGCTTGTCCGCAATATGTCACTTATTTAGTTTAGAGAATACTTGAAAGTTAACCCTTCCAAACTCCACGAGTTGTCCACTTGAACAAATGATAAATAAGAAAACTGGAACAAAAAGAAATATATAGAGAGTGATTTATTTAATTTTTATTTTCTTTCTAAAAAAGGGTGTTTTAAAAATATTTAAAAACGATGATTAAAATGAAAAAAAGTGCGTATATTATTGAGTGTAAAAAATACACGCGCATTTTGAACTTTAATTGAAATTCTAGCTGCTTTACGTAATGGTTGTTTTTAATAGTTCTTAGAAAACACCCATTATTTAATATTTTAAAGCTCCTAGAACAAGGGACATAATAAAATTTCTCCATTTATGTCTCCACGAGTGATTAACTCATGGCGTTATTATAAAAGGGTTTTCATTTAAGCGTTTTGCGCGCACAATTTTATTGTTCCAGTAAATAAGTGGTCATCTAGGCGAATGTGGGGAAAATTAACAAAATTAAAAATTTCCATTCATTGAAAAAACAGTTTTATTAAAAAAAAAACAGTTTTTAAAAATTTTAAATAGTTGGAATTATTTGCTCTTTTTTGGCTTCTTTTCATCAATATCATTTCTCATTTGTATTTATTTTATTTTATTATTATTTTCTCTTTTTTAACTATTTTTAATTTTATTACTATTTTTCATTCGACTACTATTTTTTATTTTTAAGAAAATAATTTAGTGAATATTAGTAAAAATGAATATAAATAAATAATAATATTTTATTATTATTTTTTACTAATATTTACTAAACTATTTTCTAAAAAAAATAGTAGTCGAATAAAAAATAGTTATAAAATAAAAAATAGTAGTAAAATAAAAAATAATAAAAAAATATTTATTATTATTTATTTATATTCATTTTTACTAATATTTACTAAAATATTTTCTAAAAAAAAATAAAAAATAGTAGTCGAATGAAAAATAGTAATAAAATAAAAAATAGAAATTAAATAAGAAATAATAATAGTAAAATATTATTATTTATTTATATTATTCTTTACGAATATTTTACTATTTTTTTAGAAAATATTTTAGTAATTATTAGTGAAAAATACCTAATATAAATAAATGATATTATTTTATTATTATTTTTTATTTTACTAATTTTTTTTATTTTATTACTATTTTTTAATCGACTACTATTTTTTATTGTTTAGAAAATCTTTTAGTAGATATTAGTAAAAATGAATATAAATAAATAATAATAATATTTTGTTATTTTTTTTATTTTACTACTATTTTTTATTCGACTACTATTTTTTTTGGAAAATATTTGAGTAAATATTAGTAAAAAATAATATAAATAAATAGTAAAAATATTTTATTCTTATTTTTTACTTTACTGCTATTTTTCATTTTTTAGTAAATATTTTTGTAAATATTAATAAATATTTTTTCTACGTAATGAAATGTTTTTTTCAAAATAAACTTTTAAGTTTGCAATAACATTTTTTTTGGTACTTTTTTCGAAATTAAGTACGATGATGGCTAGGTGTGCAACTAAGGGGGAGAAATAAAAATTGTTTCACTTTTCTTCACGGGGGAATTTTATTAACCGTAAAATGTATTTAAACATAAATGTATTTCGAGATTAAAATATTTTCTCGTAAAAAGTTTTATGACTAATGTGTTTGTTGTATATTTTATATGAGAAATTCATTTTTCACATTTGAGAGAGAAAGAGAGAGAGAGAGAGAGCTTAGAGCGTTTCTTCCCTTTAAAATTTCATTTTTTTTTTCTTTTTTTGCTAAATAACACTATTTGCAGGTTACACTTCGGCCGTTTAGTAACATTTTTTTTTCTTTTTGAGAAACTGTATATCTTCTCAACGAACGTGCCAATGAAGGTGTACCAGAAACACTGTGGCGTCAGGTTTTACGGTTGGGCTTTATGGTTATATTTATTGCTTCAGGCTTCCACGGCTGAGAACACTTTCCTTGAAAGCGATGACGACGTAAGTACTCGATAAACCGATTCTGTATGAGCAAAGGAAATTGGTGTTCCAGTCTTTCGCTCACGGAAGTAGACAAACAGTGTGTAGACACAAGAGCCGTAATTGTCCCCCGAAAAATTGTAATTTCATTTTAATTTCAAAAAAGAAAACAAAAAGAAGAGAAAAAAATCATAAAAGAGACTAAAAAACTGTTTTAAAAAATAAAATATCAAACACGATTTTCTTAAAAAAAACGCCAAATTAAATTGTGGTAAGGAAAAAATTTCCCCACAACTTTTGTCTCCTTAAATAATAGATGAATTACCACACAAAAGTTGGCTATTGAAAATTATATAACAAGCATACAGATACACCAATCTATAAATTAGCGTACAGAGAGTTTGAGGCTATTTCAGCTTCGAAACTATAAAGTCTGGACGTTTAATATTTAGTAAGGTTTGCGCAAGTCAAAACTTTCGAAACTGAACTTAAATCTATATATGTATATAATAAATTTACAAACTTAGTGTTTTGAATTTTAATTTAATATTTGACAAGAGTGAGAAATAGGCGGCAATTGGTTTAAAAGGATAGAGGGGAAAATAAATAAAAGGGAAGGAGTGAAAAATATTAAAATTTTCATATAAAAAGAACAAGTAGATTAGAAGAACAAGTTTTGAGAACAAGTTTTTGAGATTATATAAACATGTTTATATGATGTAAATAATGATCGATAAATTTAATAAAGTTTATGATCGATTATAATGTATGCACGCCTCCGGCTTGTCAAACAACATTTCATCGTTGGCTGCATCCAACTGGAGATGCAAATGTTGGGTGCAAATCGCGAACCAGGTGCACGCCATCGATCCTAGGAAACGTCCAAGCAGTCATTTACGCTCTACTCGAGAACATCGTGTGCAAGCCACTCGGCGGAGCTTACACGACCCTTGGGAGCCCTTCGCGGACACATACGTACTCAATGTCTTTGAGTTCCACAAACTATAGACCCCCATCGTTTTAACGGTACCTACAGTGCACAAGCTAAAACACATCTCTATATCTCATACTCGAGAGACAATTTCCGACAGATTTCATCCTCTGAAGGTTAATGGTTTTATCGCCCGGTATATTCAGTTTATCAATTTTGTTAACAAAAATTTAAATAAAGGAGCAAAATAGTTGGTGATGTTTGATTTTTTATTTTTTAAGGAAGTGTCAACGACGGCTGCACGATGAAAAAAGTATTGTTATCCAATGATAACAATGATAACAATAGTTCAATCTGACAAATTTTGTTTGTTGCGGTTGCGGAGTTTTTTGTTCCTTCAATAAAGATTTATTGTTATTAGAAAAAATGTGAATTCTTAGGACAAGAAAATAAAGTTAATTCTGTATGTTAAAAATCTTGTGTTGTTACCTCAACATATTTATTCTATTTATTCCTATTAGAAAAAATTTTAATTATTAGGACAACAAAATAAATTTGTTAGTCTTGTATTAAAAATCTTATGTTGTTACCTCAACAGATTTATTCCTATTAGAAAAAATTTGAATTGTAAGGACAACAAAATAAATTTGTTAGTCTTGTATTAAAAATCTGATTTTGTTACCTCAACATATTTATTCTTATTAGAAAAAATTTGAATTGTAAGGACAACAAAATAAATTTGTTAGTCTTGTATTAAAAATCTGATTTTGTTACCTCAGCATATTTATTCCTATTAGAAAAAATTTTAATTATTAGGACAACAAAATAAATTTGTTAGTCTTGCATTCAAAATCTGATTTTGTTACCTCAGCATATTTATTCCTATTAGAAAAAATTTGAATTGTAAGGACAACAAAGTAAATTTTTTTAATCCTGTACAAACAATCTTTTTGTGAACGTAACAATCCTTTTTCTCCATATAGACTTAATTTTTCCGCGAAATATTTTATTTTTCTATTCAATTTTTTATTAATTTTCCTAAACATGGGAATAGTTTGTCAAAAAGTATGAACAATGACTCAAATAAAGTTTTGTTAATTTTTTTTTTAATTTTTCTATCAAGTTTAATACATTTTTCGAAATATGGAATGAGTCGTGCAAAGTATGAGCAGTCAGAATCAATTTTCGAGAAATTTATTACTCTCTTATTAAAATTTAAAAATTTTCCGAATAATGGGCCAAAGTCTGTTTTTTCTATCCAAATATAATTAATTTTTCGAAATATACTTAATTTATTAGAAAAACATCCAAAATTTTCTAATAAATTAACAAAACCATAAACACAATAAAACCATTGCCATATTTTACAAGATTTTGCGCATGTTCTTTAAAGAGCGAAAACAATTGTTGAAAATTTCATCAAAAGTGATAACAATTGAAGAGTAAGTTTTCAAAACCTGATAAATCCAAATTTTGTCATTTCGAGAAATTTAAGCAAATGACAATTCTCACATAACCATTCAAATTATCTTTAATGTAGAAGAATTGTAGTAAATTATTCATTTTTTAATATTTTTTCTATTTAAAATGCTATGTTTGTAATTAAATTAAATTGTAATAAGGAATTTAAAGGTTTTGGTAATTTTTTCCAATAAAAAGATAAAAATGAAAAATCATCAAAGTTAGGCCAAAATATTTTTTAAACTAAAAATTCTTTATTAATAAATTTTTATTCTTAAATTGAACAGTGATAAATGGATTTCTAAGGATTTTAATATTTTAAATATGTGCTTATCTTAATTTTTTTTTAAAATGGATTTATCAACTTTTGAAAAATTGCTCCTCAATTATTGTCAAAAATTTTCCAGATTTCTGACATACGGCAAAAAAATTAAAGTATTTTAAAAAAATGAAAATTTTTACAAACATTGATGTCAGCTGTTCTCCATTCTGTTCTCCATTTTTCCTTTGAAAGAAAAATATTTAAGAACGCTAAGAGAATTTGGGAAAAATTCATTCTAAGCATCATTGTCCATACTTTGGTTCGAAAGAAAGTTTCTGAAAAAGGAAATAATAATATTGATTCATTAAACAGTAGCAAGAAAAAGTGAAACATAAAATTCTCCACTTTCTTCATGTTCTGTTGTAAAATCACAATCTTATCAGTTCATGTAGTTTGTCACGTCGCTCATTGTAGTAAAAGTCGTTAAGTTTGAAACATAATGACCCTTAAAGTTCAGACAATAATTTTCCTTCTATTCACTCGTTCCTTAAGATATTTGGATGAAAATTATCTAAATATTTATACATATACACATAAGACGGTAATTTCAAAATTTTTCAATTTCTGAATCTGGAAAATTCGTTTTTTAAACACTTATGTAATTAAAAGATTTAGTGGAAAAAAAGCTCATAAAAATAAAATTTTATTTCTAATATAAATTTCAATTTTCTTCAGATTCCACTGGAAAGTTTTTAAACATTTGAAAAATATTAAACATTTCGTTCAAATTCCAGTGAATATTATTGAATATTACCACATGAAATTTTAAAGAGGATAAAACTTTTCGCAGGACGAAAATTCAAAACATAAAATTATTTCCTTTTGCAAAAATAAGAGGAACTATTTTTTCTTTTTTAAAAATTATTCACAGGACGAAAATTTAAAACATAAAATTATGTCCTTTTGCAAAAACAAGAGGAACTATTTTTTCCTTTTTTAAAAACTTTCCACAGGATGGAAATTCAAAACAAAATTATTCCCTTTTGCAAAAACAAGAGGAACTATTTTTCCTTTTTTTAAAACTTGTCACATGACGAAAATTGAAAACATAAAATTATTTCCTCCTGCAAAAGCAAAAGGAACTATTTTTGATATTATCCTTAATTAGCATTCCGTATATTTTACTAATTGCAAAAATATTCCATAAGTTAAATTTAGTTCATCCAGTTGTAAGCCAAAAAATTTGATATTTTAGAAATATTTCCTGCGAAAAATATTGAGTATTTAAATGTAAAAATTAATACACATAAAAATGGTACGTTTAACTTTATTTTGACATTATTTGTTATTTTATTTATAAAAATAGTTTTTTTTTAAACTTCTATAAAGAATTTGCTAGAGCTCTTCCGAGAAGCGAGTCATCTTTCGATGAGTAAGATATTTCTAAACTAGATCATCTAAAATAAGAAAACCAAAAAATTTTTCTTAATATAATAAATTATCCCTTGATTTATCAAAATGATTGAACAAAATATTAATTTTTGACAATTTTTTTTATTTTTTTTATTTTTAAAGCAAGGGTATCGATTTTTTACCGAAATTCACGACTTAAATTGTCCCGATCAAAGAACCGGTTATAATTTTTTTAAGCTTAAAATCATTGCCCTGTAAGTCAAAAATTAAATTGTTTATAATCCCGATTTTTTGAGAAATAAAATAAATAAAATTACTTAGAGTTTGAAAATTTTATGAATCAAGAATTTATAACCTGTTCCTTGATCTGGACCCTCAATTGTTTATAAAATAAAGAAAGATTTGTTGCAAAAAGAATTCTTCGATTAATTACTAAAAAAATGTAATTAAAAAGCTTGAGTTAGAGCTTTTTAAGTCTCCTTTTTGGGAGAGACGAATAAAAATCGATTTCTTCAAAATCTTAGGTCGATGTAATGATAAAAATGTAAAAATGCGAAAATTTCCTAAAATAGTAAATAGTAAATGATAAATGATTTAAAAATAATTTTTGAAAAAAAATTGATTAGAGAATAAATTATGCACAAAACGTTTCTCAACTTTTGACACTTTTTCCATTTTGATTGGACTTGCATGAGAATATTATTCACGTCAGTGTATAGATATATAATTGAAGCACAAAGCAAAGAGAGTAATAATACCAAGAGATCAGTTAACTTAATATAAGATATTATACACGATGAGAGTTTTGGCAAAACTTACTAACTTACCCGGTGATAAGGAACGTTTCAAGATTTTCCGGAATGGAAACGCAAACGACCACAAACGAAATGTTGCTCTCGGGTGTCGTACAGCACAAATCTCTCTCTCTCTCTCTCTCTCTCTTTCCCTCTCCCCCCTTTCTCTCTCGCTCTCTCGCTTCGCGAACTCGAAAGTGCTCTATTGAAGTACATTACGATAGAGGAAAACCAATTTGAATAATGCAATTCATTCGTGTAATAAGTGTAAGACGGGCTAGATATGAGTGTGTAGCTATATACATATAAACCTGCATATGAAACAGAAGTGAAATATTTCGTCGTTAGTTTGCCATCGAGTATTAGCATAGAGTACGAAAATCATCGTGACTTGTGAGCTTTCACATGAAGAATACCATATATATAAAAGCTAGACGAGAGACAGGAAACTAGGAAAGGAAATCAAGAGAAAGAGAAACAAGCGAGGGAAGAAAAGTAAATAGTAGACAGAACAAATGTGATTCTCTACATGTATGTTAAAAGAGTTAAAAGAGTTCAAAGAAAAACATTGAATCTTCATTTTTATTAAAAACCGATAATATTAACTTCCAATATTACTGTAAGAAAGAAAATTTTCTAAAAAAAATAATACAACCACCGTTAGGTACATGGAATTTTTTATAATTCTAATTTCAGTAACTACTGAATCGTATTAGCGTTGAATATATTCCATCCTTATCACCTACGTTCTAATAATTACAATTTTCAATTTTGAGACCAAAACAAGTAATAAAATTCAATTTTCGATTTTGAGACCAAAACAAGTAATAAAATTCAATTTTCGATTTTGAGACCAAAAAATGTAACAAATAAAAAAAATAAATAAATAAAAATAAATAATAATTCAAAAAAATATATTGGGTCAGAATTCGTGAAATTATCACAGAAAACATGAACGGAATGAAAAATACTTTCGTTCAGAATTAGAAAATTTTTAAAAAGCTAACATTTTAATAATTATTTAATAAATTTTTTTATGAACAATTAATTTTTTTTAATATTCTGCGCCTTTTAAAATTTCCAAAAAATATCTACATACACTCACAAAAATGATCTATTAACCATAAAACTAATTTCCTTTTAAATCATGTCCTTTAACTATTAGTAGAAATAGTTTTATTGTAAAAGGAATCTTTTAAATACAAAAAGGTCAGAAGTTTATTGGAAAAAAGAAAATCGTTTAAATATTAACTGATTTCTTTTGATTTTTAAATGAAATCTTTTTATGTCGAAAGGATAATTTCAAGTTATTTGACACTTGTAAACATTAAAAAAAATAAAAAAATAATAATTCAAAATAGTAATAAAAAAATTTAATTACTCGTCAAATAAAGCAAAAGTAATCTGCAGAATTTTTACAATAATTATTTATTTTGAAACAGTGGATAAATTTAATAATTAATAATATTTAATAATAATAAAACTAAACTTTTTTAATGAAATAAACAATGTATAAAATTTACATAAAATATTAACAATTTCGGGTACTTATAATAATTATTTATAAATTCGAAAAATATAATTAAAAATGTAGAATGTAATAAGTCATAACTTTTTTAAATTAAAAAAAATGTTAAAATTATGATGAAATAAATTTAGTCATTTTAATATGTACATTTTTTCCTGCCTATAAATATATTATTATTATTTACAGGCTTGTGTTATTACTATTTTTTAAAATTTAATTTAAAATTTTTTCTAAATTTAAGTCAAAAATAAATAATTTATTATTTTAATTAAATAAATAAATTAATGAGTTACTGATAAAACGAATAAATAAAACTAATGATAAAATTTTTCTTTTTAATAGTTAATAAATGTTATTTAATAATTAAAGAATATAATTAAAATAGGAATTTCCTTTTAATAGAAAAAGAATTCCTCTTAGACAAATATTAAAAGGAAAATCCGCTTATGGTAAAAGGATTCCTTTTTACTTAAATAGACTGTTTTGTTAGTGTGCACTTAAAACTATAAGAAATCGAAATCCGTTGAGAAAATTTATGAGCGACCATTATTTTAAAAGTTAATGGAAATTATATCAAACAGAGATGCGATTTTGATGATTTTCAGAATTAAAACATTCTTTTAAACTACGAAATAAACAAAACACTGTCGAATTAACATTTTTATTCAGTTATATAACCATAAAAATTATCAAAAACTATGTTTATGTTTATAAAAAATTTATTAAATAATTATTAAAGCATAAACTTTTTAAAAGTTTTCTAATTGTGAACGAAAGTATTTTTCATTCCCGTTTTTATTCCCGCTTGGTTCACTGAACCCTTTAAGGCCCAGCGGTTTCAATCGAAACCACTTTTGACTTTGAATTTTCATAACTCGAACAAAAATAAATATATTTTTAATTTCTAAACAACCAACACTCACAAATTTATTCTACTTTGTGAAAAAATTTATAGTGCAATAAAAAATTAATAATCTTTTAATTTTTACAACAATAAAAAAGTATGTTTATGGCAAGATACACAAAAAATATTACAAAATCGAAAATTAAATAAACCTTAGCTAATGAAAATGACTTCTTGGGGGGTTTTTAAGATCGTGTATTATAAATTCAATGTTAGTTTTTCAAAATTTAAAATCACGGATTCTTAAATGATGAAAAAAATTGCATTTTCAGGGCTCGAACCAGTAAAAGTATTTAAAAATACGGACTGTACGGAACAAAAATGAAAAATTACGGACCATTTACGGACCATTTACGGACCAATTACTGACAAAAATATATAAGAGAACATTTTAATTAAAACTATAAATTAGATTTTTTCAAAACTAAAAAAAAACATGAAGATATCGATAACTCCGAGTCTTCATGTTTTATAATAATTAAAGATAGAGTGATAAAATCATTATCAATTCAATTATTATTTTCGAGAATTTTTAACTAAAATTCTTCTTAAAATTGATTATTTTTAATAATTTTCGAAAAAGTTCTTTGACAATTTTCAAATCTATTTCTTTACAATTTTCTATTTTTCAATTATTTGTAAATTCTTCAATTAAATATGTATTAAAAAATAAAAACTTCAAATAATATAAAAAAAATTCCTAATTAAAATTTCTCAAAAAAATTATTTCCACAGAATTGTTACTTAGTTAATAATATAAAAAATTCAAATTTTCAAAGATTTGAATCTGAAACCTTTTCAAAATTTAATTATTTCTAAAATTTTACGCTCTAATACTTTAAATATTCAATTATAATCTAAATTTTAACTCAAATTCATTTTTAAATCAATTTTTATGAGAAAATTCTGCGAGAATTTCATTATTTAAATACGAAAAACAAGTTATTGAATAATTACGAATGTTTCTTAAAATTGAATTCTTTTAAAGAATTGTATCAACCAATTTTCAAATAATTTGAATCCTTTTGCAAAATTTTATTAAAATAGATATTAAAAATAATTAAATTAGGGACAACTTTTGAAAATAATTAAAATTTTACCAAAAAATTATTAAATTTTTTGAAAATAATTCAATTTTAGAGAAAAATTTTATTATTTATAAAGATAATTGATAATTTACGCAAAGAATTGCATTAAAAATTTGGAATGCAATAATTTTATTCTTTAAAGAAATTTAATCAAAAATTTATTAAAAATAATATTTAAATTCTAATAAATAAATTGTAGCAAAGGTTATTAAAATAATTAAATTTCTTTGATAAATTTTAATAAAATTTTTTAAGAATAATTACATTTTTCGAGGAATTCGATTAAAATTGTATTAAAAATAATTGAAATTATGCAATTAGCTTTATTATTCATCAAAATACTTGAATTTCTAATAAGCATTTTATTATTTGACAAAAAAATTAAATACCTGTAAAAATTTTATTATTTATGAAAATAATTGAATATTGCGAAGAAATTTTTAAAAAAAATTTGTAAATAATTGAATTCTTTTGGAAAATTTTATTAGAATATTATAAAAACCTATTAAAAATCATTGAATTGAGGAAAAAGTTTGAAAATAATTCGAAATTTTCCAAGTATTTTATTAAAATTTTTGAAAATAATTGATATTTCGAAGAAGAATTTAATTTTTTCTAAAGATACTTGAAATTTTGACGAGAATTTTAAAAAAATTTTGAACATAATTGAATTTTTGCGAAGAATTTTATTACTTTTGAAAATAATTGAATTCCTTCAATCACTTGTGATTTCTTTAAAATTATCTAAATTCTATCGTATAATTTACGTACTTTACGGATCTTTTTCAACCGAATTACGGACTTTACGGACCTTTTTTCAAAAAAACGGACTTTTACGGACTTCAAGCAAAGTTACGGACTTTTACGGGATTTACGGACCTAGTTCGAGCCCTGCATTTTTATAAAAAAGTTGGGCGTTAAAGGGTTAAATTGGTTCATTCATTTAGGAGAAATCTGTGGAAGAAATGCATAACAGCATAACTGACATTTTTATCAAATTTGAGATAACATCAGATTTCTATATATTCAATATTGCTCTTCAAAGTTCAATAGCTGAAAAATCAGTAAAATGTTTATTAATGTAGAAAATAGTTCAAAAAAAAATAACCTTTAAGAATAAAAACAATAAGAATTTTGTAATAAAATGTTTTTATTAAAATACATTTCTTGTACTTTAATTTAATTTTAATAAAACTGGAGCCAATTTTTTATAACATAGATTGTGCATTTAATTATGTATTTATGTTTAAGGGTTATTCTAAAAAATTTTTGGTAAGTATTTTAAAAAACAAATTGAAAAATTCTTCAAGTTGAACAAAAAATAAATTTTTTTTCTCGTTTCAATAAATTAAAAACATTTTGTAGAAATATAAATTTCATAACTTAATAAACTCTTATAATTTTTTCTAACGGATTAATAGTTTAAATTGTGTTTGTGTGAACAAATCTTATTATTATGACAAATCAAACCAAATTAATTTGTGAAATTAAAAGTGTCTGAAGTTAGACTCATATACAAACTGAACTTGCATAACAGCAAAAGTGCAATAGAACTCATTATTCCGATCAAAAATAATCAAAATTTATATCAAATCGTGTGTTTTATTAAATGTTGTAAACGGATTTTGAAAATATATTAAATAATAATACTAAATGCAAAAGATTGAAAAAACTTGTTTATTTTCTGAATTGACAGAAGTGAGAGAACATTAAAATTAATTTATCTCAAAATCTTGACAAATGCAGTTATGCCTTTCTTCCACAGAAATATGGTTTTGTTTAAAAAGTTACAAAAAAATTAATTTTCCAATAACTTTTATAGAAAATAATATTTTTTCTGTTCTTTGGTGGACACATTCCTAAGAACTGATAGAAATGTCTTTTCATCATTTTGTAAAAAAAAAATACTTTTTGTTTTCTGTGTAATTATGCATATTATTATTGGTTAATAAAAATATGTCACGGTGACGTAAAACAAGAAAAATAAATTTCCTTTTTCGCTCAAAAAAACAAAATAATCCGTTCTGTTCGGCTACAAAACATTGACATTTTTTCTATTTGTTTAAAAATTTTATCACAATGAAACGCGCGATTATAATTTAATGGAAAAATTCCCTCCCAACAGTAAATATAGAAATGGACGAGAGAGAGAGAGAGAGAGAGAGAGGAAGTGGTGGAAAAATGTGTTGAAAATAACATGAGAAAAAGAAATCAGACAGATTTGACTTTAATTAAAATAATGCGTAATGTCGGGCCATTAGTGAAACATAACGAGCTGAGTACACACGAAAGAGTCACGCACTATAACTGTGAGGGTGACCTCGCTCGTAAAACATCCACAGTTGGATGGAATTCATAATAACTGACGAGCATTATTGAAATTATTATCGTGAGCCACTGAAATAAAGTTGGAAAAAGGGAATTTTCAAGAATACACGTCTATCCTGCTATATAGAAGTTAATAATAATTGACAGTCCTCGTCATTCACGGTTCACATGCAAGATGCCGTTTAAATTAAATTATCAATGACAAAAGGTGTGTTTGTGTGTATATTTGTGAGGGGGGCGATGATTTGAGTTTTTCTTATTTACAGTGATCGCGTGACATTTGCGAGAATGTGTTATATATACAAGTAACGAAGTTATTATACATGCAGAAAGAGAGAGAGAGAGAGAGAGAGGAGGGAAGGTTTACCATGGATGCGATAAGGCTTTTTGTCCATTAACGTGATTAAACGTAACGCGAACTTCTCTTCACTTACGAATATTGTAAAATGTATATATCCTCCCTCTATCTCTCTCTTTCTCTCATCGCTGACAAATTTCCACTATAACACGAGCAACTCGCGTTCTAATATTCGTGAGCTACTCCTATTAATTAATTACAAGAAGATATATTTTTTATACACAAGCGCCATATGTGGAAATTTTTACATTTATAACATGTTTTTTTAGGGGTTCTTCTTTTTAAAAAAGAAATTGTAAAAGAGAATCGTATTTAGGTGGGATGTATTTTATGAAACATGAAGAAAAATTTATTACGACAAGCATAATCTAGATTATAGGCGCAATATAATATTTTTACATTGAGGGTATAAAACAATTCTCTTAGAGCTGGAAATTAAAGTAGTAGCTTATTCTAAATATTGTTTTAATTAATGTCTTGCTAAAGTAGAGCATTTTCTATGTAGAAAAACATAGTTAATAATGAGACTGTCCTGGAAAATTTCCTCCAGGAAAATTTCTTCAGAAACAAAAACTCAACTTGAATTATTCTTCTCGAGATTATTGGAAAAAAAAATTCTGTTGATTTTTATATACAATGTATTTTTATGTTTTATATATAAGACAGAGAAATTTTTAAATTATAAGTAAATTATTATTTCTGATATTAACTTAGTAACATAGTTAGTTACTAAATTCAATTGTGTTCAAAAATTTTCAAAAATTCTCGTCAAAATAAAATTTATTATTTATTAAAAGAATTCAGTTCTTTTTATAAATAATTAAATTCTTCTCTGATATTCAATTATTTTACAAAATTTTAATCAAATTCTTAGCAAAATTTCAATTATTTTCAAAAGTTTTCGAAAATTCCATAATTTTTAATATCTACTGTTTCAATGAACTTTTTTAAAGGAATTCCATTATTCAAAAAAAATTTGAATAGAATTTAACGCAAACATTCAGTTATTTTTACAAATAATAAAATTTTTTAAAGAAATTCAATTATTTACAAATTTTTAAATAAATTTCTTCGCAATAATTCAATTATTTTTATAAATAATAAATTTCTTTACAAAAATTCAATTATTTACAAATTTTTTTACAAATTTCTTCGCAATAATTCAATTATTTTCATAAATAATTAAATTTTTTACAGAAATTCAATTATTTACAAATTTTTTTTACAAATTTCTTCGCAATAATTCAATTATTTTTATAAATAATAAAATTTTTACAGAAATTCAATTATTTTCAAATTTTTTTATAAATTACTTCGCAATAATTCAATTATTTTTATAAATAATTAAATTTTTTACAGAAATTTAATTATTTACAAATTTTTTTATAAATTAGTTTGCAATAATTCAATTATTTTCATAAATAATAACATTTGTACAAGGATTCAATTATTCTTATAAATCATAAATTTCTTTTAGAAATTCAATTATTTTATTAAAATAATAAAACTCATTGCAGAATTTCAATTATTTTTAATGCAATTTTAATCAAATTCCTCGAAAAATGTAATTATTCTTAAAAATCTTATTAAAAATTCGTCCAAAAAATTTAATGATTTAAAAAATATGTTGATAACATTTTTTATGAGAATTTAATTTCAAGAAACATGAAATTAATAAATTATTTATTTTTGTATTTAAATAATTAATTCTCGTAAAACTTACTAATCAAAATGGTTTAAAAATAAATTTTAGTTAAAATTTTAGATTATACTTAAGTATTAAAATCATTATAACGTGGATTTTTAGAAACAATTAAATTTGGAATCATTTTCAAACTAATGTCATTGAAATTCTTAATTTTTCATATTTTTGAAACAAAAAATTGTGTATATTTAATTCTATTTAAAAGATTAATAGGATTTTTAGAAATAATTAAATTTGAAAAAATTTTGAAACTAAAATCATTGAAATTCTTAATTTTTATATTTTTGACAAAAAATTCTGTAGAATTAATTCTTTCTAAAAGTTTAATAGGATTTTTTTTGAAATTATTTCAAGTTTTTATTTTTCAATATACATTTAATTGAAGAATTTCCGAATAATTGAAATTTTGTAAAATTGAAATGTAAAGGAATAAATTTGAAAATTCTCATAAAACTCATCGCAGCGTTTCAATTATTTTTCATACAATTATAATTGAATTCCTTGAAAAAAGTAATTATGTTCATGCAAGTTTTAATAAAATTCGATAAAAAAATTGAATTATTAAAAAATTTGTTACTAAAATTCTTTATGAGAATTGAATTTTGAGAAACATTCAATTATTCAATAAATTATTTACTTTTACACTTAAATAATTGAATTCTTGTAGAATTTTTTAATAAAAATTGATTTTTATTTCATAAAAATGAATTTCAGTTAAAATTTTAGATTATACTTAAGTTTTAAAAACATTATAACCTGGATTTTTAAAAATAATTAAATTTTGAAAAAGCTTCAAACTAAAATCATTGAAATTCTCAATTTTTCATATATTTTTGACAAAAAATTCTGTAGAATGAATTCATTTTAAAAGTTTAATAGGATTTTTATTAAAATTATTTCAAGTTTTTAAGTTTTTATTTTTCAATATATATTTAATTGCAGAATTTCCGAATAATTGAAATTTTGTAAAATTGAATTGTAAAGGAATAAATTTGAAAATTCTCATAAAACTCATCGCAGCGTTTCAATTATTTTTCATACAATTATAATTGAATTCCTTGAAAAAAGTAATTATGTTCATCAGTTCATGCAAGTTTTAATAAAATTCGACAAAAGAATTGAATTATTAAAAAATTTGTTACTAAAATTTTTTATGAAAATTGAATTTTGAGAACATTCAATTATTCAATAAATTATTTACTTTTACACTTAAATAATTAAATTCTTGTAGAATTTTTAAATAAAAATTGATTTTCATTTCATAAAAATGAATTTCAGTTTAAATTTGAGATTATAATTGAATATTAAAAGAAATAAAGAGTAAACATTTTGGAAATAATTGAATTTTAAAATTAATATTTTTGAAAAAGTAGAATTGAATTTTTTTAATATTATTTGATGTTTTTATTTTCTAATATGCATTTAATTAAAGAATTTAGGAAAAAATTAAAGTTCGTGAAATTGATTAATTAATTATTATTAAAAATAGTAGATACAATGTAAAATTGTAGTTAAAAATTTGTGAAAATAATAATTGAATTGAAATAATGAAAATAATTTTGAAGAAGTATAATATTCTTACAATATAAAATAATGATTTTATTATTTGGTTATCTTTAATTATTATAAAATATGAAAAAATCTATCACTCCGAATCAAAGACTCGGAGTTATCGATATCTTCATGTTTTATAGTTATACAAAAATTTAATAAACTAAAATTCCATTAATTGTAAAAAATAACACCACAAATTGATTATTTTAATCTTTTTTGCTGTTAATTTAATCTGCACCACTTTTTAATACCTCACAATTTACTGTAAAATCAGTAAAATATTAAAATTACCAACAAAAAGGAAATGAATCGACGAATTTTAATATCTATGCAAACGAAATTCATTCTTTTAAAAAAATTTGCAGATTATCTCAAAGGTAAATCATGAAAGGTTTTGTTTTTTATAATATATTTAAGTCAAGTTCACGAGTGCCATACAGAGAAATTCCACCCACCCGTTGGAAAGACTCCCCAGAGTATCCTTTCTACTCTGGTGTTTGCGGTTTGTTAGAAGGACGTAACAAATAAGGTAATCTTCCACACATACAACCAAGTTGTTGAGGTCGAAAGCTGCGCTGACTCTAAAGCAGCTTCCAGCAACGCCAGTCCGAGAGATGTTGTTTCGTGAAACTTGGAAGCGTGCAAGGGATTGTAAAAAAAAAGTGAGAAAAAGCAATATCAAACGCGAATGTCTGGAAAGAGGATGGAAGATGATTTGGCGTGTCGAATAATACAAGAGAGTGATAAAAAGAACTAAATTGTAAAACACACTTTTCTGATGAAAAGCTGCCCTTGCGTTTCAATAAAAACGAATCGGGGGGTTGGTAAGAAAAAAAAAAAGTTACATACTATGTTCTTCTTCATGTTTCCTCCAAATGAAACTTTCAAAGATCGAATATCGTTTTATTCCAGCTGCAAAAATATATATACATTATATATCTTTCATGAAAAATAAGTTACTATTTCTTTTCACCCAAAATCATAAAGTACTTTCAACACCCGAAAAAAGGAACAAATACTCAAAATTATTTTACAATAAAGAAAATATTTACTACTTCATTTCGAAATTTTTTTCTTTAAAAAAATAAATAAAAAATAAACGTGGCTTCCTTCGGAGAGGAAGCAGAATAAATGAAAAATAAAACCAAATAAATATAAATATAAAATAAAAATAAATAAAAATAAATAAAAATAAATGAAAATAAATAAAAATAAATGAAAATAAATAAAAATATATAAAAATAAATAAAAATAAATAAAAATAAATAAAAATAAATAAAAATAAATAAAAATAAATAAAAATAAATAAAAATAAATAAAAATAAATAAAAATAAATAAAAATAAATAGAAATAAATATAAATAACTATAAAAAAATAATCTTGTAACAATCAATTTTTTTAAATGACAAATTGTTTATTTTTTCAGAGAGACAAACGAAGTTGAGAAAATAAATGAGAATTTAATTTCAGGTATAAAAATGACGTAAAGCATTTATGTGGACAAAAAAGGAAAAAAAGACAGGTTTTCTAGCAGCAGCAGTAGCGGTAGAAGCTGAGAATTGTCGTGGGTCGCAAACTAAGTGGAAGAGGCTGAAAAATAAAGAAAAAGATAAAATAAACGAGGAGAAAGTAATAAAGGGGTAAAAAGAACAAAGACAAAAGGAAAAAGAAATTGAGAAAGCCAGTCGTAAGTTTCACGCATGCAAGATACCTGCTGGTATACTACGTGGCTGGAAAGCTGGAAATTTCTAGTTTCACATTCTGGATTTCTTCATTACTGGATCATATATATATATATATAAAGACACACACAAGGTGTCCTAAAATACCAACACATTGTAAGAAAAGCACGTGTCTTACTTAAGCTTCGTTGATCAAAGTTCAACTCATTATTATTCTTTCTTTTTCAAACTCTCTTTTTTCCATCAAAAAGTGCACACATTTCTTTCCCTTAAACTTTTCTTCATTTTACTCCATTTAATTTTTCCTTTTTAATTCCTCTTTTTCGTTGTGAGGAATTTTTTCATTAATTTTGTAATTAATAATTAATATAGAGAGATATAATAATTAATATATAGAGAGATATAATAATTAATATAGAGGAAGTATTTTATAATTATATTAATAAATCGCATATCTGACTTTGCCAAACGAATAAGTTTAATAAGTAAAAATAAAAAAAATAAGTTGAAAAATTCAAATTCTTATTGAATTTTGAACAAAAACATATCCGACAGCTTTATAATAATTTAGAATAATGGGAGAATTAAAGCCAAGCGTGAAAGTAATAATAATAATGATAATAATATATTGTTCGAATTTGGTCTTCTTGTATGATAAAGTTTACACATTAGAATGGAAAGTGAATGACAGAACAATAAACGACCAACGAGCCTTCCTGAATTCCCAACTGTCCCCCTCCATGCTTTGTGCTGTTTAGTCTTTCAGGACTTCAACCTTTGTTTTTAATTTCACGGTTCTGAAATGACAACATATAAAATACAGTCATAAATAATTTTCCACTTTTAATAGTAAAACAGTAAAAATGAATTTTTCATCCATCAAGAATTTACGTCAATCCTTATTAGTATATTAAAAGTGTCTTTCTAAATTTTTGTCAAAATCTTCTTGAATTGAAAGTAGGGGAATTGATAATATATTCCCTTTCTGAACTTATTTACTAGATCCATCTAAAGTTTACTAAATTTTGGTATAAGTCTGATAGTTTCATTAATATTTTAGAACGACCATTGAGTGGAGTATTAGTTTAGTAATTAATTATAATAATTAATAATTAATAATTAATAATTAATAATTTTTTTTTAATTTATTATAATTATCTGTCGGAAAAATTTTAGTAGACATTTTAAAACTGGATTTTGGTCTCGACCAGACCCAATTTAGCTCTCTTCTATTTATTCTATTAAAATTTTTATCACATTTACCCTTATTTTTTTTGTCTGCGAATTGTCTAAACCAACAATCTGTAAAATTTACCTCTATATCCCATTTGATGGTTTAATAAAATTTTCAAGTCGAAAAAACAGTAATGTTACTCAATTTTTTTCTTCTTTTTCTTAGAAAGGAGAAAAAACAGGGCATTCTCGAAATCCCCTTAATCCTGAAACGAATTTGTCGGCTAAAATAGACTACAAGGGCAATCCTTGATCTAAAGTCAGCCCTTTTACGTGGTGTGTGTACCTGACAAGACAGTTATCGCTCTACTCGGAAAGACTGGGATGATGATCGGGATAGAATTACGGATTTTCGAGCAGTCCTCACGTTTACGAGGGTATTTCGTTCGGTTATTGCATCATTCGGGAAATAAAATTCAAACAGCTAAAACAAAAAAAAAAATAAAGAGAAAGGAACAATCTAATGGTAAATAATGCGGAATTTTGTAAACTTTGCCAATTTCCACACTGTTGTGTTCGTTTCATTAAAATTATATTCCTTTTTCTCTGGCAACAAAATTTTACGTCTAATTATTAATATTTTTCTACCTAAGCACAATAAACGTTTATTTGCAGTAGGCGAATAAATTTTTTTCAATTAGTAAATGAGACTAAAGAAAAATGAAGAAGAAGAAAGAAAAATGAAGAAGATGAAAGAAAAATGAAGTAGCAATTTTTAAATGACCCGTAAAAAACAGTGTATTTTTTTGTAGAGTACCCCTCTTAAATTTAATAGATTTAAACCAATGGGATTTGTGTTACAGAGAGGGTCAGTGTAACAAAACCGTGTATCATGAAAATTTTCCTCATCCTAGATTGATATGACAATAATAAATCGTCGAGAGATGAAATCATGATGTATTGTACCAAAATCTGTGTTTTGTACAATCGAATTATTTACTCAGCTATATACGTGTTTTTTACGACCATCATATCTTGGATGTATCAATAAAAAGTTAAATAACGGTGGCACCTATATGGACAATTCCGAAATTATTAGCCGATTTCGGCAATAACAGTCCTCAATGAAATGATTAGTTGGACATAAATTTATGTTTGCTCCAAGTTCTCAAAATTTGCTTTTTCGAATCTTTATCATTTGTTTTAAAAAATATTTAACAAGTATTTATTTATTTATATTTATTTAGTATTTATTTATTTATATTTATTTAGTATTTATTTATTTATATTTATTTAGTATTTATTTATTATGTAATCTGATTTATTTTTTCCTCTTCTGATTTTATTGTTTTGATAAAGTGATTATTTATTCATTGTTTTGATGTTAATTTTCTTTCACATCAAATAAAGTGAAAGTTGTCGAGAATAATTTTTCAGCTATTCTGTGTAAAGTTAGTTTATGAACATTAGACTCTTGTGCGAAATTCCCATCGAACTAAAGTCTCTTTAATCCTGTCTACTATGGAGAAAACAAACATCTATGTACGGTATTAAGGATGCTGTGAACTTGTATCCAAAATAGTTCTTATGTTTATGCATATTACACAGGGGTTAGTTTAAATTATTCTATTAACTGTGTCATAATACTCAAAATTCATCTTTGGTTCATATTTGGTCATTTTTTTTTAAATGTCTCAAGAATTCTTTTCTTCCAAATGTTCTTAATTTCCACAAATATATTTATAAATACTTTTCACCTTACGGAGTATTAACAAGAATTATTTATTTTTTTGCAACCGAGAAATAATAACGATCCATAAATATATGGATACATTTTATTCGTCAAAAGAGAAGAACTGGTTTACATAAAGGAAAATAAATTCGTCTATATTTTCAATTGAAACAAAGCACTTGTGCCACAGCAAATAAATCTTTTCTCTCGAGAGCGAGGTGTTGATAAGCTTTCATACTCTACAATCGTTAATCACAAAAGCTTATAAAGCGAAATGAAGCTTGAAAAGAAAAAGTAAAAATCACCACTTCCGTTATGTGCAGAACAAAAGTTGCCTGTATATATATATACAGACCAGGATATAAAAGAGTATATCGCGCGCAATACATGTGCAATGATTAAAGATTAATAATTATTGTTATATAATGTAAAATGAAAAAGTGTCACATTAAAAAAAGTTAAGTCGATACAATAACTCTAGTTAGTAAACAGTCAACAAACATTATTCACAACAACACTTAAGGGAAGAAATTAATGAATTTCGAAACTTCTCATTACGCGAAAAGACTTTAGTTCCATAATTCAATGTGCGATTTCAAGAAATAGAGTGTCACACTATATAGAGTCGAAATGCTATAAGAACAAGAACTCCTTTAGAATTTTCATTTTATCCTACGTTACGGAGATAATCCTTTTGATTATTTAACACAGAGAAGCAATTTTCGAACAGAGTCCTTAACTATGTAAACTTTAGATCGGATTGTGTCATTCCTATTTGATATGCTGTTAATTTTCAACTCTAACAGCTTTTGCCTTTAAGAACGGTTATTTCTAAATGGGAATTTAGTTTAAGGACGCCTATCAAGTGGAGCAAATTTTAGTTCACACGTTGGAAAAACTATTTTTAATGCACGATTTGAAATCGATTTCCCGTTCTGACAACACTGCTAAAAAAAAAAGGGTTTTAAGTTGCGGCATTAAAATAGAGCCAAAAAATCATTTCATTTATTTGGTACTAAAATTTGTACCAATAATAATTAGTCTTCAGTGAATGAAGAAAATAATACAGTACACTTCACTTTAGCAGAAAATTCTGCAGCAGCATTATAGAAACGGTAAAATATTTGCTGTATTTGCAGTGTTTGTAGTCTTGTGGTAAATTTGCAAAAAGATTAAAACATTGCGCCAACATTGCTGAACTATTTAGGCAAAACTTGATTCTAAGGGGAATGATTTATTCACAACATTAGAGTGAAAGATAAAATTGATTACGATCTTAATGATGATTTTGTGAATTGATAATTTTCCATTAACAAAATTGATGCTAACTCGTTATTGTCTGCGTATGCAAAGTAAGTATTTATCGTAATTTCGAAAGCAAACTTTGGAATGAAATATGAAGATATTAATGTAGCGTACAAGATAGTGGAACACAGAATGCCTGCAATAGGCAATTAAGCAGGCATAAGCGAAAGACCGTATATAGCACTGTAACTACACATGTGTAATACAAATACATATGCAGCTTAAGCTCATTAAGGGTATCCAAGCAGTAGGACAAGATAATTGGCCTGGATACGATCTTGCTAGGACTCATAGAGATACGCAATGCACAGAGCGAGAAACAGCGAACGTGTACAGTCTTATTATTCCACTCGCGATATCCTCAAGTGGTATTTTTTTCCAGGTCGTAATAATTTTACCCCCAAAAAAGAAAGAAACGGACAGTAAAACTAAAAAGAAACGGATGAGATATTTAGAGAAGAAATTCATTTTTAGGGTAAATTAAATTAACTCATTTTTTTTGGTAAAACAATCAAGTTCTTCTAACTATTAAAATTAAATTTAACCTTATTTTGAACTGCAAACAAACGGTGGGAGGAAATAATAAAAAGTGAAATAGTCTAAATATTTAGGGAACAAACAGTGAAAGGACTTTCTTGGTGGCGTTCTCTATATATACCTTTTTCGTTTTTCTATCAAGCTTCCCGAGGGCGAGGTAAACTTTCTTCCGGAAAAAAGTTTCGCCAACTCGATTCGTCACTGACGACAGTAATTGATGTCCCCAGCCTAAGTGATTTCTTTGGACCTGATTTCAGGATCACACACCGACCGTTCCCTCCCTCACCGAGAGAAAATTCTATCACTAAATCATAATGACTTTATTTTCTATCTATTTTCTCAAAATAAACCATCTTTATTGATAAAAACAAAAAAAAAGAAATAGCGATAAAAATCGTTTTCTCCATAAACGTGAAACATTCTTTTAAAACAAATTCCTGTCAGCAAATTTAAATTAAAAATTTAATACCTGAAAAAGGGCATTCGATTTTAATTTTCTAACAATTCTGACTGAAAATAAAATTTCGAATTTAATACAGTAAAAGATGTTTAGTTGACAAAATTACTTTTGGAAAAGAAATAATATCTCATTTCTGAAAAGATAGTCTATGACTGCAATCTAGTGTCAGCTGTTCGGGTAAGAATTCTTCAATATTTTTCAATGAGCTGAATTACACTTTTTAAAACTTTTTTCACCATTCGTGGAAAGGTATAACTTTTGAATTTTCCTTTGCGAAGTAAGAGACGAAGAAAGAGAGAGAGAGAGAGAGAGTGAGAGTGAGAGAAAGAAAGAGACTTCTCGAGTGGCTGCAACCTCAAATATTGGATTAGTAGTTTTAAAGCTTTTTTGTTGAAAACTGAGTGAAATAATAAAATTTCTTAAGCCAACATATCACCAACACCTGTCGTCAAATTGAAAAATTCACCAAATTGAAGAAATAAAAAATCCTTTCTCTTTAAATATTATTTATACAGATCTTATACTAACAATTTTTAAGTTACAGAAAATATCGCCAGATATTATTCAACCTTTTTTTTTGAGCTCACACTTTTTTTCTATTTAAAAAATAATTTTTTTTGCAACTTTAAAAAAAACATTTTTTCTGCAACTTTAAAAAAACATTTTTTTGCAACTTTAAAAAAACATTTTTTTTTTTGCAACTTTAAAAAAACACTTTTTTAGTCTTTTTTTCCAGATAGAGAATTACAATTTGAATGATGTAAATAATGGTTAATGAATATATTGAGATCCTCGAGAAAGTTCAACAAATAGTGTAAGCGGTTGTTAATGGAGACAATTACTTTGACTATAACTTGGGTGAATTTCCGCCAATATTAACACACAGCACACTAAGATTGTTCTATAGGTTTCAATTTCTGCAATTAGCGAGACAGTCCCTTTGAAATAGTATGCACTCCACGCATTCAACATCTTCCTCTATTCACTCCAGATAACATTATTAATACCCACAACAGAACAATGCTTCCTTCCTTAGAGAAACTATAAACTATAAACCATTTATTTACATAGTCAACATCTCAAAGAGACAAATACGTATACACTCGCGAGAGTAAGAAATTGTCAAGGAAGCTCTTTGTCATTCAAGTATCATTAACATTAGGAAAACAGCAAAATTCGTATTCTAATTCCAAAGAAAATCAATTGTGTTTCGTGGCATAAAAAAAATAATTAACTTTAGAGAAGATGAAAATATTTCAACATTGACACTTGCTATGGAGAATCGTAATCTAACGCCCCCCCTGTCTCGTGGACGTTACGAGCTATAGACCCTAAATACCAGGTAATTTTGCTGAAAGCTTGCTTCAAAATTTACCAACACTTCCAATTCGGTAAATTTGAAACTATAATAATCAAATGTTTTTCTGTTTGCAAAGAATAAATTTTCTATTTAACTCTTTTTGTTTGAGAAAAAAGTTCTTTCAATTGGAAAAAGAAAATAATTACTTTAAATTTGTTTTTAATTTCCCGCAGTGTTTTTAAAAGTAGTGAGGAGAAAATTCGGGCCAGTAGTTACGGTTGATGTGAAGCTGGAGTTTAACCAGCAAAACAAATTGCCTTGACTAAAATAACAAACAGGTTGTGGAGCCAACATGTCGCCTTGTGTAATTCTCAAGGGTGTTAGTACTCGAAAGAACAAAAAATTATCACTCAAGCGACTATCCCACAGCACTATACTTGTAAAGGGATTACAAAATCCGATTTTGTGTTTTACTGCAGTCATTTATTTCAAAAAAAAAAAAAAAAACCTCAAGGACCAAAAAATTAATCTTCATCTGACCACACTCATTCTCTTGTCATTAACAGAAAGTCTTCCCTGCTCTTGGCAGATAATTTTCAATAGAATTTTCCCTAAAAATGAAAGTTCTAACTGATCCATAAAAGGTATCTTTTAAATATTATTTTTTTATTAGTTAGAGACGGAGAAATTTTTTTACCGATTGAAATATTGAATGTTCATCTATTGGGTGGAATTTATTAAGGTTTATTATTGCATATCGCACGGGCTAAAAATAACAAAATAGTTAGGGTACATTGGTATTTTTCTGAAAAAATGATACAAAGTTTTCACTTGTCCATTTTCAAAAGTTGTCACTTGTTTTTTCTGTAGGGTCGTCAGTCGTCCCTTCTGTAAAATTGTCACTTGTCCTTTATTTGAAATTATCATTTGTCCATTTTGTAAAGTTGTCACTTGTCAATTTCGTAAAGTTGTCACTTGTCCTTTATTTGAAATTATCATTTGTCCATTTTGTAAAGTTGTCACTTGTCAATTTCGTAAAGTTGTCACTTGTCCTTTATTTGAAATTATCATTTGTCTATTTTGTAAAGTTGTCACTTGTCAATTTCGTAAAGTTGTCACTTGTTCTTTTTTTTGAAATTATCATTTGTCCCTTTTGTAAAGTTGTCACTTGTTCATTCTATAAATTTATCACTTGTCCATTTTATAAAGTTGTCACTTCTCGATTTCGTAAAGTTATGGCTTCTCAATTTCGTAAAGTTGTCACTTGTCCTTTCTGTAAAGTCGTTAGTTGTCCATTCTGTAAAGTTGTCACTTGTTTATTCTATAAATTTATCACTTGTCCACTTTGTTAAGTTGTAACTTGTCCATTATGTGAAATTGTAATTTGTCCATTTTGTAAAGTTGTCACTTGTCCTTTATGTGAAATTGTTATTTGTCAATTTTGTAAAGTTGTCACTTGTCGATTTCGCAAAGTTGTGGCTTCTCAATTTCGTAAAGTTGTCACTTGTCTTTTCTGTAAAGTCGTCAGTTGTCCATTCTGTAAAGTTGTCGCCTGTCCATTTTGTAAAGTTAACAAAGCTAATAAAAACAATAAAGATAAAAACTAAAAAGTAAAACATAATAAAACATTCACCGGACAATTGTAAATAAAAAATTTGACTTTCAATATTAACATTTGCTTTCTGAATAGAAATTTTGGAAAAAAATAATTACAGTTATTAATTTTTGTTGGGGGAAATAAACAATTCACTATTTTTTTTTCTTTTTTGCAACAATCGGTAAAGTTTATAATTCATGAAATCCATCTGCATTAAAGTTACGTTTGTCGACTCACTTGAATCGTTTTTGCAGCATATAGTGCATGTACACGGGAGAAAAATTGTAGAAGAAAAGAAAAGTTGAGTAAAATAAAATATCGAAGCTCGTTGAAACGCTCAAAAGGCGATCTCTGTACAATCACAAACTGAGTTCGAAGATCGTTGAAAGGATGAGGATACATCATCCATATTGGCAATGGTATACATATATATAGAGAGAGAAATGTACAGTACCAACACAATAAACAGAGAAGTGGAGTAGTAAGTTCCACGGAAAGTGGCTTTTTCTGTGATATGAGTAATATTTGAGAGATCTTTTCTTTTTTGCCTACCACACACACACACACAAACGACGAAACTTTCTGTTATTCCATCCAATTCAGAACATCAATGTTTCTAAGAGTGCACATCTTTAAAAATCTAGGGACAGTATAAAGGGTCAACTGGAATAAAATATAAAAGGGTGTTTACTTCCTTTCATACCAGAAATTTCTTTTCAATACTTAAAAATTTTTCTCCCCCGGAAAAAAACCAAAAAAAGAAGTTGATCGTTAAATTTCACTATTTTAAGAAATGAAAATAATTCCCAGCTAAAAAAAATTGATGAATATTAAAAGAAATTATTTTCCAACAAACTAAGGTTTGCAAAATCCATACGCAGAAGAAAATGTTTAAAAGCGGGGAAAAAAATTTTAATTCTTTCTACTTTAAAATAAGTGAATATACTCCGGAGGGTTCTAATTACACATAGAAACGGGAGGGAAAAAAAAGAGGTAACATTGTCCAGCAACATGTAAAAAATTGCCCTAGGGAATATTACTTTTGCATTAAAATATATATCTGTTAGACATTCAGCATGAAACACCTACTTTTTTATTTACTCACGCCCAAGGATATGTGCACGATCACTGCGCGCTTTATTTAATTCTTTCTAGCGTGTGCCGGCTTTGCAGTCCTATTGAATTTCTACCCTCTTCCTACAAAGAAACAGCTTGACTGCCGATAAAAAAAAACCTCAAACTTTATCCACGACCACCTTCAAATACTTTTTCATTCTTTTTGCAGAAATAGAAGAATGAAAACGTGATTTTCATACCAAAAAATTAAAAATATGTACTATTAGAGTAGAGGCAATGTGGAAGTGAAAGAAAATATGTCACATAATTAAGTTGGAGACGGAGAAATTTTTTTACTGATTGAAATATTGAATATTTATTTATGCGGTGAAATTTATTAAGGCTCATTATCGCACACTGTACGAACTATAAAAATAAGAAAATAATTTTAGTACATTGGTTATTTTTCGAAAAATAATGCAAAGTTGACACTTGTCCAATTTGTAAAGTTGTCACTTGTCCAGATTGTAAAGTTTCCACTTGTCCATTCTGTGAAGTCCGCACTTGTCCAGATTGTAAAGTTTTCACTTGTCCATTCTGTAAAGTTGATGATTCTCAAGTTTTTAACGTTCATATAAACGAAATATTTTTTATTGAAGATATTTTAATAAATTACTAATCATAAAAAAATCTAAAAATAAAAATTTTACTTTAACAAAGTCAGTAATTAATTTTTAGACAGTGAAGCAAAATAATTGCAATAAAAGTGTAATTTAAAAAAAAAGGAATTTCGTTTATTTGAACGTTTAGAACTTTACGATCTCTAAAGTTGTCGCTTATCCTTTCTGTAAAGTTGCAGCTTCTTAATTTCGTAAAGTTGTCACTTGTCCAGATTGTAAAGTTTTCACTTGTCCATTCTGTAAAGTTGATGATTCTCAAGTTTTTAACGTTCATATAAACGAAATATTTTTTATTGAAGATATTTTAATAAATTACTAATCATAAAAAAATCTAAAAATAAAAATGTTACTTTAACAAAGTCAGTAATTAATTTTTAGACAGTGAAGCAAAATAATTGCAATAAAAGTGTAATTTAAAAAAAAATAAATGAATTTTGTTTATTTGAACGTTTAGAACTTTAGGATCTTTGAAGCTGTCGCTTATCCTTTCTGTAAAGTTGTAGCTTCTTAATTTCGTAAAGTTGTCACTTGTCCATTATGTAAAGTTGTCACTTGTTCATATTGCAAAGTTTTCACTTGTCCATTCTGTAAAATTGCCTTTTTTATTTTAAATAACCAAAATTCTAATTCAACGAAGGTGTTCGAAAAGCTAAAGTTTAACAAAATAGAGAATTATATGAAAACACCTTTATTCTACATTTCATAAAGGATGAATAAATTTTACCTGCGTGAAATTATATCCAAAATGAACATGTCAAGTGAATAAGTGAATATATATACAAATATAAATTTTGCATCATTTTTTCCCCTCATTTTATTTGCCAGAAATCACTCGTGCATTTAGTTTATACGGAAATTTTGAAAGAGAGAAATAACGATTCGAGACCATTGGTAAATGGCGTTATTCGCTAGGAACACGTTTATTCACACTCATTTGGGATTACCCATTACGTCGATTAAAATAACATTATTTTAATCGACTGTGTGATGCCTTCGTTAAATTTGTTGGCTCGTATACATATTCACTGATAATTCGCTTAATATTCTCACTTGAATTCGTATAAAGTATATTAAATTATATAATATTTTAAAATTATCTGTCGTGAAAATTTTGCGTGAATCCATTTCAACGGTAAAAAGTATATTCTTTCCGTAATTCAACAATAATAATTCATTAGTTCGGGAAAAAAATTATTCTGTCGGAATTTTGACTAAAAAATCAGAAGATGAATAAAAAAAATAGAAATATTTACAGAAGGGAAAATTTTTAACTATTGCAAATATTTAAACACTACAAAAAAAATAGAAGGGAAAAACAATTTCGAAAATGTTTCCCCTAGCGCGAAGTGATTTGTTATCGAACTGCTTATATGCATCTAAACGTGGGGCAAGGAAACTAATGCACATAAACATTAAAGAGTTTTAAAAAGTGTGGTAAAAGTTGCATGTGGATATATTTCCAGCCAATGTGTCTTCGTAACTTGAAAGAAAGAAGGAAGGAATATATATACGTATAGTTACTGTGTGCGGAATAGTCGCTCTCGCAAAAGTCCGAGTGATTCTATGGAATCTTTATTGAAGATCCCTATCGACGATCTGTATAGTTTTACGAGGGTAATCGATTGACTAGCTTTTCCCTAGATAGCGATTCGTTCCCGTACTTTCAAAGAATAAACCAGAAAAAAACGAACCACCTAGCACCGATTCCAGAGATTCCATATATATACCAAATACATGCGAAATCAAGCAATAGCAAAGCCAAACGGTGACTGGACTTTAATTTTATTTTCGAATACAAAGCGGTAAATTCATTCAGAAATGTTACGCGTAATTGATTTTCTATTTTATATACGTGCAGAATTCAAACTAAAAAAGAAAGAAAAAATGTTTCCTTTAATAAAAGAGATGTCTTTTTATTCATACCACTGGATGACAAAAGACAATCGAAAACAAATTACACAAAAGGAAAAAATAATTGTTAAACAATAATATAATCCCAAACAGATTTCTCTAACAAACTAAACAAAAACGATTTTTAACCGAAAACAATTCTTCTTCTACAATCTACGAAAATAAATCAAATCTAAGTAAGTTTTACAAATGACTCAGTATCATGATAGATTCCCCAAAAGGGAAATACCGATGTTCCGAAAAGAATTTTTAATAATTAGAAATATTCCACTCCCTTCATAACCAATGTCAAAATAAAAGAGCGATATAAAATAAGTGACTTATAATAGATGAGTCCTAATCAATCAGACGAGCATCCCTAACTGTTGTCTCAAAGCAGACTCCTCCAATTTCCTCCCACATTAATTCAAATATTAATTAGTCTCATCTTAAACGGATGGGAAGGAAATCAGGGGTGGCCAAAGTCAGATTGAATTTATAAGGGAGAAGGAGGCGTTTGAAAGATTAGGGACTAAAGCTAGAGAAAGAAAAGGAAATAAATCGAGAAGAATGTTCACTTTAGAGAGGGAGAGAAAAATAACCAGCTTTACTTTTTTACCTCAATGACTAAATTTCAAATTCAAAAATTAAGAACAGTTAAAACAGTCATTTAGATCACTTCACTATTATCTATGAAAGAAAAATTTTTCTCTAACCGACTAGTTCGACGACTAAAACAAACTGTGTAATTAGTTCTCATGTTTCATGTTTTCCAGGAGGTAATAAAAGTGTTAAGTAAAAATATGAAGCTTTCTTTCCAACAACAATAAAGTTATCAAATTTCTTAATTAACTGTTTTTTTCTGAGTGTTTGTCAAGATACGGGCGTTAATAATTACTTGACCTTTTTTTCCTTTTTCGGAAATTGCATTCTATGGAATCAATGGCGTTAAAAGAGAGGGCGGCAATCTTTTTTGTAATGGGAGAACCGCATCGTCAAGAAGTTGGTTTCCCCCAGTTCTTAGAATGTATTCACCTTCACTTGAGACTCCCTCACGTTGATACGGTTTTAGGTGTCAAAAATGTTATCCTTTCTGAGTTCATTTATACTATTTTGTATGCAAGCCAGAAACGCTACGTGATCCTGCCCTATAGCCGGTTAATATTTCATGTATGACCTAACTCCAACATGTGGTGATTCCAGAATATTCACTCTGAATAATATGTTCATCGTGGATTTACATCCATCAAAGCAATTAATAAACAATTGGAAATAATTAAAGAAAATTATCCCTTTCGACTGTGGGATGAATGGTTAATTTTCGAATTTTTCAGGATTTAATAATAATACTTTTAGAAAGAATAATTTCTATTCTGATGTTGGGAAGATGCTAATAGCATCTAATAGCATCAATTAGCATATATCACCTAATTAGCATGATTGGAATAATTAAATATTTTTATGATGTGATATGACACCGTTTATCGTTCACTTTTATCCAGGAAGAACCCGGTTAGCTGGAAATTTGTTCTTTTTAACTTTAGGTGTAGTTTTGCATGAATAGAATCCTAGTGGTACGCTTGTTCAATAGCAGATCCTAAGGAAGTGTTTTGGTCTTTGATAAAAGGAGTGTTTTGGAAATCTTTTGGATCAGACGTAGAATATCTTTTAGACGTCTTTACGTTGTTTTTTTGATGATTCCGAAACTTCATCATTTGTCCGCGGCCAAAAAAGTCCCTTCTCACTAAGATGACTTCTAAAATTTTAGGTTCCAGAGTTGCACCTCAAAGACTGCTTCCAAAAGAAGTGTTTTGGACATCTTCTGTCCGCGGACAAAGGAGACATCTTTTGAAACATAAAATTTCTTTTAGACGACTTTTAGTTGTCTTTTTGATCCTTGAACATCATCATTGTTCCCAAATGTCCGCGACCAAAAAAGTCCCTTCTCACTAAGATGACTTTTCAAAATTTTAGGTTCCAGAGTTGCACCCCAAAGAATGATCCCAATTGTTTAGGATGGCACATAGAATCTTGTATCTAGGAGAAGCTCCTCATTAGTAAAATAGTTTAGTAATGTTTTCATTTATTCGACTTAAAATAAAATGTGAAACACTTCCACAACTTTGTCCCTGCATTTCTCGGTTATTTGAATATTCTTAATCGAATTTCGCAATAAAAAGGCTGGCAGTAGTCAATAGCGGGGCTTTCACTCTACCTTATGAACTGAAATGAAAAGTATCCCGCAGTAGGAATTTTCTGCCTCATTCATTAAAGCTAGTGGGGTATTTAGAAACATCCGGTTTTCAAGATTTTCCTCGTTTTCACTTAGTTTACCTTGCAATAACCTATAACAGTTAACATTAATGAACTGTGTGCGGGAAAAATTTTACACACGTATTTTTCAGGTAATATAATGAATTTTTATTGACTCCGAAAAAAATTCCAACATGAATTTATTTAAAATTCAAAATTTCTGCCCTAAGATCTAAAAGTGGAATTTTTAACGATTTTTTTTTAGATTCGAATCTATGTGTGTAGTCAAAGTGAAAGAAGTATAAAAAGAAAGTGATAGAGTTTGGTGATTTCATCAATAATAAATGAAGGAATATTTGATAAGTAAAGAAAAATCGTAGAATTTTATGTTATTACTTGTACGAAGAAATTCGCAGTGCGCAATTGGCTTCTCATTCATCCATGGAAGATAAACTCTTTCTCTCTCTCTCTCTCTCTCTTCTCGGATGGACTTATCCTGAACAACAATCTAGTCTGCATAAGTAGCGGTTATTTATAAATATTTAAGGTATAATTCACGAATTCCTAAGTTGCAAATGCAATGTCTCTTCCTCTATATTGCACAATGCCGGAAATTCGCAGAAAGGGAGAGGTTGCCCTGGCACAGAGGTCGATACTTCAAGCACATTCTTCCGGTTGAGTCTGCAACCTCGGGCGCTTCCTCCAAGTCAAGTTAAAGAGTAGGTACAGTTTCCTTTCCGAAAGAAAAGTTACTTCACGTCACCATACCCCATCCTCCACAAGGAAAAAATTACCTTCTCTACCTTACTTTCCCATTTACCTCCTTCATTTTTCCTTCCTTCTTCACAAGCTCTCCCTCCTCTTTCCACATCGTCATCTAACCCCTTCATATTCCTCTTTCCAATTCTCCTCCTTTTTTCACTCGTAAATTGCGATGGTGATAAAATTCAGGAAATGCGCCATGGATTTCTCGTAATTTTACTCTTCCTCGTGGGGTTTGCTTTTTTTCCATCCTTGTCTTGTCGTCGAAACGGAGCATGTTACTGGACCAAGACGACGGGAAGCGAGATTTTTATCTAAAAAGGGATATCGAGAGGAAACGCATGACTTTTAAGGAAGACGCGTCTCGAAAGAGATAGTTCCACTGCTCGCTAAATGTTCTGTTCTGCCTTGCATGCTTCCGGAACGATCGTCTCACTGGATTAATGGGACACTTATCCCAAAGTGAATCTGAAAACAGAACGACTACAGCGAGAAAGGGAAAGGAAACTTTCGAAACGACAAGTAGGGATGAAGAGACGCTTAAAAGAAAGTTTCACATAGAGAGAGAGAGTTAAGATCATTTTCTATTGGTTATCAAGATCGTTTCCGTTTAGTGCCATTCGTTCGTCGACTTTCGGAAAGATAAAAATTTATTCTTACATGCGATGACACAGTACTTTTCTTGCGCACAGAACTGAATAAACAGAAAGTTCCTAGAGGGTACCGTACCTAGAATCATCTGCAGATTTTTTGAGGCATTTGTATTTACTAATTTTAAAATAATGATTCGTCATTCGAAATATAAAGAATATCTTTTCTTCCAGAAATTGATTAACACCCAAAGGTATTCAGGAAACGCTTTGGAGTTAGTTAGTCCAGAAGTCACCACCAAATCAACTTCGTGTCTTCTTTGTGTCAGTCCAGCAATCGCCACCAAGTTAACTAGTTGTGTACTGTCATCAAGTTTCTTCTTCGACTCCAGACCGGAAAATCTCTTCAAGGACCAAGTGCATTCTTCAAGAAGATAATTTCCACTACGAGGCACATTTCTATTTTTCTAAGGACTGCATTCCCTCGACATCAACGTCAAATAAATAATTTTGTCATTCCTAAACTAAGGGGTGTTTTATTCAATTCACATCAACACCAGAACTCCAACCTTTCACTTCATCTGACCCGAAAACAATTTAGGGGAAATCAACTGCATATTCCGTTTCCGCTAGACAACGTCATTTCTTCGATTTCACTCTGAAAATGTATCGCTGGTTAGGTTTATGACTCTAAGAATAATTTTTAAATATACGTAACAAATATATAACGATGTTATTTTGTTGAGATTTGTAATTTTAGTGAGATCTTATTTTGTTTTAGAAAAAATACATTAACATAATTTTGTAATTATTTATTAGCTTTCGCCCGTCGACGACAGGCATCCTCAGATAATTTTAAACTGGAAATACATAAAATCATTATTGAAAGAAATATACCTAAAAAATATCTAAAGGAACATAACCTACAACGCAAGAGTATAAATTACCAAGAAGGTTTCTTCGCGGACAATCGTTGAATATATATACGTTAAAAATTCACCCATCAATTTGTCAACACGGACACATTTATTAAAGAACATTTTGTTTATTATAAAAAATACAAACGGAGAAAAGAGAAAGGAAAGAAAAACATGTGCTTGCATGTTTAATTCCACTTGTTCAAATATATCAGTGAATACCAGTAATAGTAAGTGAAAATTAAAAGTACCTCTATACATGGTAAGGAAGAAACCTATACAGTAGGTAAATTCAAATTTCATAACAGCAGCAATAAAAATTTAAAACAAAACAATTATATTAGTTAATTAGTGCTGAGCACTAATTCTCAAGTAACAAATTAATTAAATAATAAATTAAAAATTTGTCCCGATTTAAAGTCTCGATTGGCTTCCACAAAGTTTTAATTTTGTTTCAGCGCCTCCGAAGACATCTGGATCTATTTTTTCTCTTTGATTCTAATTGTAAAGGATTGAAATAAAAGCTTTAATAATTTGATTTTAATTTAACAACTCCTCTTTCTTAAAACCTATCCCTTAATATCAGAACCTTTCGTTCTGTGAATTAGGTATTAATTAGGTTTAGTTTTGAAAATTATGAATGAATTAGGTGTCATTCTGAGACATAAAAATAAATAACTGTTGTTCCCTTCTATCTGTATATCAGCGTCATTAACTATATTTCGTTCGTTAAGCATTGAAAATAATATTCCATCCTGAAAATCAATACCTTGAATAAAATAACATTTAAAAAAATTACTTTTTAATTAAATTATTTTCACCAATAAATAATAAAATGATTTAAAAATAATTGAAAAAAATTTTCGTTAATTGAATTTCAGTAAATTAATCATAATTCCTAAAGCTATTTCAAATTTAATAGCCAGAAAATATGAAATGTGGAAAATTAGAGCGTGAAACAAGAAACCGAACGGTATATTCAAATTTATATATCAACCCATTGATTTTATCCCGAGGCACTCTGAAGATACTAATTGATTGTCAAGTTTTATACAACGCAAATAAATATAATCGGAAAATATAAAAGTTTGACATTTCAAACATTATTCGCCGCCCAATGAAATAATGTAAATGAAAATATTTTGCTTATGTGAAATTGAACCTTTTACATTCTAGTTTTAAAATAAAAAAAAATTCAATAAATAAACGAATCTTTTATACACTTTTTAGAATTGCACATTGAAAGGTTCAGTAACAACGACAATTTTTCCATTACCCTTTTCATTCATTTTATTCTATCTTTTACAAATTCTACAGTTGAAACTGATTTTACAATAATTTAAGGTTTATTTCACAATAGGAATAAAAAAAAGAGTATACTGTCATTTTCCATGGTTGCCTTTTATTTTAACATCTGCCACTGACACGGCAGTATGTTTTTCCTGATATATTTTACGAAATAAATTGTCATTTATTTTAGACAGTCTATAATTATACAATCGAACCGCATCGCAAAATTACAAGCTTCGTTAAATATAAAACTCGTGCGATGAAAAATGGAATACAGTTTTTTTTTCTTCTTTGATATAATCGCATTTTTTCGAAAAGGTTTTTTTTTCCTACTCTTCTGAATTAAATTAAAGGATGATGGGATGAAATGGAAATACTGAGGGAAAAAGAATATTTAAGGGATAGTTTTTTTTCGACTGTTTGAGTTTATCTTAGATTACTTTCTAAACGATTCCACTTTATTTTTTATTTTTTTTTTTGTTATATAAAGAACTGTAATGGAGGAGTGAGCCTGAAATAGAAGCTTTTGCATCCTTTATCTTTTCCATATACTTTTTTCTTTTATTCCCATTTTTTTTCTCCTTTTCATTCATAGGTCCCTTTTATTTAGCTCTAACCAGCAGCGCGGTAGAAGTCGGAGGCGTCTTTCAACTCTCTGGGTTTCAGTCTAGGGATTCACCGTGGCAATGAGTGCAATGATTCTAAGCTACATGTTAGCTTTACACTTGGCTGAATTTTCGTTCGAGCTACGATCGTCTGGTGTACGTTTGGTTTTCATGCTTTGGCATTTCCTTTTCCCCAAACCAAGAATTCTTCAGGCGAAAGGGAATTTCAGGAAAAATACTCTTCTCATATATTGCACTTAAAAGACGTTTACATAAAAATATTGAATTATATACCCGGAAAAACGGTTACTTTTAAGGAAGAAAAAAATTTTTCTGCGAGAGAAATTTTTCTATGTGCAAGAATCGTTTTCTTTTTTCCCACTTTATTTGCGAAGCAGTCTGATAATTTATACAAATTATTTTTTTTGTATTAAAAAATTTTTGTTAGCTATAAATTTTGAAATTAGTATTATGAAATAATGGCCAACTTTCGTTATTCGCGATGGATTATTTATTTTATGCAGATTTATCAATGATTATGGGATTAAGTGAGGATCTTGATTAATCCTCGAGTTTTCTTTTCTTATCTGCATCGTAACATTGGACCAGCCTTACGAGTAAGCCGATCAATTCTAGCCTTCGACCTTGAGTAGCGAATTCTAAAATCCCTGTAAGCTTTGGTTTAGTGAAAGGTTCGAGAATCCTCTTTCATTCACAAGCTACTGGAAAATCGACAACTGATGCAATTAACTTGAAACAAGCTTTAGCCGAAAAAGGGAAAATTTTAAAAACCAAGTTAATAAAAGTATTTAAATTATTAATTTTTATTCTGATACCTATATTTCTGTGTATGGTAATTAATTTTTCTATCGAACATTCAAAGTTCAAACAGGAATCATTTTTCAAATTGAAATTCTAACTGCAATGTAAATGACACATTAAAGATAAGAATAACAATGAAATTCAGGAGGAGAATAGAGATTAGAGTCAACGACATTTTGAGATAAGGGAATTTAATTACATACAGAGACTTTATTCCATTTATTTTCTTTTGTCAAAGCTCATCGTTTTTCACCTAGATAATTTCCCTGGTATAATAGAAAAAGGTCTAATGTTATAATACTGAATGATAAAAAACAGTAAATAGTCTCATGGAATTTGCATTAGGAAAGAAAACTTTTCTAAGCATTTTTGACTAATTATCCATTTTTTTCTTTGAGTGCGCAATTTCACGGACACTTCATACACAGTATTTTATCAAGAAAAATACTGGGGGAAAAAAATTTCTTTTTCAGAGGTGGCAGTACGTTTTCGCGCAGGAAGCCCTGAGAAAAAATAGTAGAGGGATTCCACTTGAGTTATAACAGGGTCTTGTTTCTTCTTTCCATAGTGTTCTTTACTTGAATGCATGTTTCCACCACCGCAGGCTGACCTCCAGTGTCCTTTGGATATGTTGGATAACGTATACACGTTTTTATTCCAATGTAAAACACCTGTGAGTGTGTGTTGCTTTTGAAATTATATTCTTTTAGATATATCCTTGCGCACCTTTTGCAAACTCTCACTCTCTCTCATACACAATATTCCAGGTTGGCAACGATCCGTTGAGGATATTGAGAATATACCGGAAAGAAATGGAGAAAAGATCACTTTTCCACAAAATGCTGCACTCGACAAACGTTTTCTTCCACTGGCAATTCTTTTTCTAAATTTGTTTTTCTTTTTATGCTCTTTTTTTGTTTTTGACCCACTCATATAAGCGTTTTCTAGCACCAGCACCCGCGGTCTCACCATATAGATGCCATGGTGAAGAGAGTGTTACTGAAAGTAACATACCACCGAGACACCCTTTTGTTATACTCGACTATTATTTATCTGTGTGCGGCTCATAGTCACTCTTTTCTCACAAACAAGAATAGTGTATATACGAAATAGTATTATTCGCTAAATCCATGTGATCAACCTGTGTCTTAAACCATTAGCTGTTCACAGAATTCGTCTCCTTTGTTTCTAATTCTCGCTCGGTGAAACTTTTATTATAAGTTTTTGGAAATATATCCTTCCATAGTTTGTTATTTGCTGATAATGTATATATGTTCTTGGGAAGGTAAGATTTGAATAAAAAAATCAAAAATGTGTCGTTAAAAAAGGGACGTTTTGTTGGCTAGAGTTTGCCAACCTCATCAGGCCAAAGTTTTATTAAATAGATAAATTACACTTTAGTATTTTTGCAACGTATTTAGTATTTTTGCAAAGGTCTAATTCTTATAAATTAAAAACAATTATGTATAAAAGTTTTATTAGTACTGTCACTGTCAACTGAAAAGGGATTTACTTATCTTGTAAAGTTAAACTAGGGAATGTAAGAGAAGTCAATGAACTAAAACATAAACACAGCCTTAGACAAGGTACAAGTTATATTGATTTTATTATTTTCTTCATAGACACGAGTCCATGCGTCACAGGTAAAAAGCAATTTTCGTCAAAATAGAAAAAATCGCTCCACGCCTATATGAAATAAATTTTAGAGAAAACATTCTCATAACAGCGGTTAACTGTCAACTGAAAGGAAATTTATTTATTGATTGCAAAAATGGCGACAGAAAGAAATCCTCATTGGTGGTACATTCACAAGACAATCACCATTTTTTTCAATTTGATAATGTGAGAATAATTTTTAATGCAACCAATTTCAGACGTAGAACATTTAAAGAAAGTTTTCATATTATTAAAAATAACAATTCTATTAATAAAGCCTGAAATTGTTTCTGTGAGTAATATTTATCACTCATTAATCCCTAATACGAATTAATTTCTTGATGGTTTGAATGTTAATTTCTTTATAGTTTGATGTTTTTATATTAGTTTTAATTTTGTTTGATGTTGTGATATAATTTTTGTTTTTCTTGGATTTTAGCGCCTTCAGGTAATGTTGGTAACATAGATATCACGCATATCATGGACAGATTTGGGTTTTGAAACCTTACAGTTTGGTTTTTAAATTGAAATTATGTGATTGTTATTCATAGAGGTTCTTCAATAAATGCGACTTGATTTAAACCCAGTCGCATCGTAATATTATATTTGATTTTTTTAAATTTTGTAATATGTAAAAATTTCAATTTGTATAATAACATCTGTTCGATAATTGTGTGTAGTGACAGATATCCGCTTGTTAAGTTTTTGAGGTTATTTATAATATGTTCTTCTTTTTTCATTTTTTATATTAATTTGATTTTTGTTATTTAAAGAATATTTTTGTGAATAAAATTAATATTTGCAGTACTTAACTCCTGAAGAGGCCCATCGTTGAAGGGCGAAAGCTTGAGTTTTATTCAGCTGGGAGAAAAAGAAATTATGGATTTATAATAAACAAAATTCACAACATGACGAAATTTATTTATCTTTTAAAGTCAAACTAGTAAATACGTAAGAGAAGTCAATAAACTAAAACATAAACACAATCTTAGATGAGGTTTTAAATTTTAGATTTAGAGTCTTATTATAAAAATCGTTTAATTTCTGAAATGTTATATATCAAATGTAATGATTTCACGAGAAATAAGAAAGAAGATATACAATTTCTAAGCAATACTTATTTTCCTTTACTAAGGACTTCGATTATTTTGGTTGGAGTTCTTCCGATTTTAGTCTTGTTTTGTCACTTCTCAAGAAATGGCAGTGTTCAGTCTTAACGATATCTTAATTTTATTGACGAATTTAAAGACGTATTACAAATGTAACGAATTATTTGTTTTAACAATTTTTAAACTTTAAAAAAAATGACTAGGTATCCAATTCTTCACTATTTAATAAATTTTTTTCTTCTCGCATTTTTATTTGTAAAGAATTAATTTTTAATTTTCATTGTTTAAATAAAGTGGCCTGATGATGGTGTCAAACCGAAACTTTGCACAAGTGATGTTTCATTTACTACTCCTCCGATAATCGATTAGAAAAATTTAAGCAAATATTAGTAAGTAAGTAAGGGAAAGAATGTTTTGTTTAAGGTGAAGATAACTTCCATTCTGTTGACAGTAGAACGATTTCTTTTTATATGAATCATTTCAGATATTTTTCTTTTTTGAAAATTAGGTTCATTGTCAATATTTTTGTACTTTCCAATCGTGGTTAAAATTTAAACGATGTTGGAAGACCAGGGTTACCATTCACTTTTTATATTTGTTAATGCGAGTTTGTAGAGATCGTTTTGTCTCATCTATGTATGTTGCTGGACAGTTTTTACAATTAAATTTATATACAAAATTTGTTTTATTCCATTTCTTAGTCACATCTTTTTCTAACTGTTTTATCTTGCATTTAGTTTTACACGAGTTAGGAAGGAAGGTAATTAAATTGTAGGCTTCCTGTTGTATAATGAATTTTAACATTTATTAAATTTGGAAGATGTAACGGAATTAAATACATAAGTGGAGGAATGATTGGCTCTATTAACTAAGTTGTACACAATATTTTTTTTTCTTGAGTTGGATGATCTGAAAAATAGTTAATAAGTCTGTCAGAAGAAGTTGGTTTTTGTTACCAGTCAGTGATTGTTATTATTATTATAATGATTGTCTTTTATGTTCGGTAAGATGAATTAAAAAGATTTTGGGGGAAAAAATAACTGTTTGATCCCTAGTGTCTTCTGTGATGATACCTGACTAATATACTTTAATTAATGTCTCTTCGGGCAAAATTCTAACTTACAATGAATAACAAGATTCCACTAGCGCAAACAGTGAAGAAGATGACAAAAAAAGGACTCGAAAAAATTCCTGCAAAATATTTTCGTGCACTTTTAAGAGAGTAGAATTTTTCTGCTACTTAATAATCTGTAGACGAAGAAATTTCCCTCTTTTTCTGCGGTGAATCTGTAAAAAAGAGTCTAAGGAAAGTTGAGCTATCTGGGGTGACAGGTTTAAACACCGAGGATGTGAAGTGGGGAAACCTTCTTCGTAAGCACACACTCACTGTGTGTATATATACGTATATACAAACTTTATAGATGTACTAAGTGCACGATACTCGAATAACAAATGTTCAAGAGACAGATTTTCTTCTTTTCCCTACACTGACTATCAAGCTATTCACTTCCTTTGGGATTTATTGCTTCGCGTGGCCTCTGGAAAATTGTTTTGTTACATCTATAAAATTCGTCCACTCTTTTCCACTCTTTGGGTTACACGACACGTTTTCTGAAAATAATGTTTGACAATAATTAACCGAGGAAGTGGGTGGAAATTAATCATCAGGGGAAAAAAATTTGGACCATATAAACTATTTTTGTTTTTCTTTTTTTTTTAAATGAGAGCCAATATTTACAATTGTTGAAAAGCTAATTCTTTTTAAGCGGAAAATTTGCGTCATTTTTTGCGATAATAAAATAACTGAAAATGTCCGATGAACAAGAGAGAGATGAGCTTTGAAAGGGCAATTGATATTTTTTTTCCGTTGAATGATGCTTTTGTGCTCTAATTTTCTAGGTAGGATAGCTATTAAAAATGAAATAGCAAACGAGTTGGTGTCTTTTTTTACTCTCTTGCTTTCTCTATATGTATAATGGTATCCACTGGAAAATTTCACCGACCGTAAACGTCGACGCTTTATCAGGCTTGTCCGGTATGAAAATGCGACTGAATCGCATGGTTCGCGAACAATAAAGCATCTCCTGTCCAAAGTGACAGTAGTACGAGTCGAAATATATATACATACACCCACCCCTTTCGTTCCTTTCTATGTGCAGGCTTTCGCGGTTGGCAGTGATTAATCGTGAAGGGTCGTTCCCGGCACAACGAGCGACGTGTTGCCGGCTACACAGATACAACCGGAAAAACCGCTTCGAACGTTTTCACCCACCTACATTTACCCTTTCGACCCTTATCCCACTCTGCTCCTACACTCTTCACTCTTAAATAGGCATCTTTACCTTAATTGACTTCTCCCGGTTGTAATAAAGTATATTCCTTATCACCTTTTTCTCTTTCTCTTTTTTTCCCCCAACAGTTTCAATTTCTGCTATGTGATTTTGTTTTTCTCGCACTAAAAGCTTTAACAAGTTTGAATATTAACAACTTTAATGTCAAGTCTTTGAAATATTATAAAAGCTCAGCATTTAAAGAAGTTATCTTACTTTCTCATTAAATTTTTTTCTGAAAAGAAAATGCTTCAGCGGATCCTTTAATTACCCAGATAACGAGCATACTAGTACAAAGTAACTAGGGATTGAGTGTACGGTATTTTAAAAAACTGATTCTGTAGCAGTACTTGTATCTCGTAGTGCACTGCACAGTCACCTTATAATTGTACCAATTAGAAATGGGTTTCAATAAATATAATTAAACCATCTGTTATCTCTCATGCTGTGTATCGTGTTGGATCCTTAGCCCATCATTACGAAGTTCTGAGTATTTAACCTTAAATTAGAAATAAAAAGTCCATTGTTAATGTTGAAATTATATATGATCTTGGGAAGGTAAGATTTGAATAAAAAATTCAAAAGTGTGTCGTTAAAAGAGCGACGTTTCGTTGGCTAGGGTTTGCCAACCTCATCAGGCTAAAATTTTATTAAACAGATAGGTTATACATCAGTATTTCTTTGGAAAGGTCTAAAAGCACTATTTCTATAAATAAACAATAATGATATACCTAAATTTCGTTAGAACATCGAACACATGCTAACACGCCAAAGATTAAAATTTTGTCAAAATATAATAAAAAATTACTCCACACTTAAAAGAATAAAATTCAAGATCGAGAGAAAACATTCTCACACAGCGATTCACCGTCAACTGAAAAGAAATTTAATTATCTTATAAAGTCAAACCAGGAAACACGTGAGAGAAGTCAACGAACCAAAACATCAACACATTCTTAAATGAGGTACAATATTGATTTATTATCTTCTCTATGGACACGAGTCCATGCGTCTAAGTAAAGGAAAGAATGTTTTGTTTAAGGTGAATATATCTTCCTTTCTGTTGATAGTGGAATGATTTGTTTTTATATGGATCATTTCAGATATTCGTCTTTTTTTAAAATTAGGTTCATTATCCAATATTTTTGTATTTTCCCAATCAAAATCATGGTTAAAATTTAAACGATGTCGATAGACCACAGAATTATCATTTACTTTTTTATGTTCGTTGATGCGAGTTTGTAGTGATCGTTTTGTCTCTCCTATATAAGTTGCTGGGCAGTCTTTACAATCAAACTTATATACGACTTTCGTTTTATTCCATTTTTTAGTTATATCTTTTCCCAATTTTATAATAGAATTAGAGTTTTTGTTGACGATGGGAATAGAGGTACAATCAAATTCCCTAAGAACATTTGACAACTTAAAGAAATATTTTTCATTAAAGGGCAAAGGCACCTTGGGGATTTGACTATATATACTAAATCTATTTTGATCGTTATTATTCTCATTCAAATGTTTTATTTTGTTCATTCTAATACTAATATGTTTTTCAATAAAATCTAAAGGATAACTATTGTTTTTTAGAATTTTTCTAATTTTCTTCAAGTTGTCAAAATGGAATTTTTTATTGGATAATGAAATGGCTCTATCAACTAAGTTGTACACAATATTCTTTTTTTGTTGAATTGGATGATCTGAAAAATAATTAATTAGTCTGTCGGAAGCAGTAGGTTTTTGATACCAGTCAGTGATTATTTGATTATTTTCTCTAATGAGTGTCAAGTCAAGAAAGTTAATGGAATTGTTCTTTTCTATTTCCATAGTAAATTGTAACTTTTGGTTATAAGAATTGACTCATCACTTGTACTTTTCAAGATAAAAAAATGGACAACCCAGTAACATTCTAGCAAATGAAATTTAAAACACAAAAATGATTCAACGATGAAAAATAAATATCTTTGGGTTAAAAGTACCTATTGCATTGCCTGGAGAAAATAGCAAAAAAAAATGCGGAGAAGCACTGCAAAATTGAATGAAATCATTTGGCGATGTCGCTTTAGAAAGGAAAGCGGAAGAAAATCAAGTAAAGAAGGAATAAAGGATCATGAATACACGTGCAGAATACAAGAAAGTTGGTTCTTCAACTGGACCTGGTAAGGAATAAGGAAAAAGAAAAAGAAAAGCGAATGAAACGAAAGGAAGGATGTCAGGAGACGCAGAGAAGATGCGGAAGATCCAGTAAAACGGATCACCGATCTCTTTCTCTTGCAAAAGGTTTCGTGGGAACTGAAATCGAATCTTCTTCAAAAATTCGAGCCAGCAGTCACCGAAAAGCGTGTATAGTACCCAATACGAAGTAAATTTTCTAGCGCATTGTCAACCGGAAAGTAGTCGCCGGATCACGTTTACTCAGAGGGAATACACCTTTCCAACTTGCTCATTCTTTTTCTCACTCACACGCTTTTAAAGAAAAATCTGTGCGGGGTCAAGTAGTAGGAGCCCCCTCGCCCTTCCTTTGGCCCTTCCTCTCCTCCTTCCATCAAGCTAAAGGATCCCTTTTAAAGTCTGTGGTGCCTCTGAACATTTCCAATTCCTCCTTCTGCTATCGATTCAAGATTAACGACTATTTCAAGTCTATATCCATTCTTTTCTTTGCCACTCTATTTCTCACTCTACCTCATTGACGAAACGACTTGAGCGGCGGCGCCTCTGAGATGAAACAGCAAAAGAAGCTTCCAGTCTCGAAAATGCGAATCTTAGCAAGTATATATGTATACTTATCAAGTATATATGTATACTTGCCAAATATATATGTAACTTATCAAGCATATATGTATACTTACCAAGCATATATGTATAAGAGTTGCAAACATTTATATTAAGACAAGTTAGTATTTTTATACATATGAGAAGATGGTTCAACATTAGAAGTGAGGATTTTTGCAAAGTGTACAAAGGGGCTCAAGCATAAATATCGCCACTCGTAATCTAACGCCTCTGCAGATGGAACCATATTGCAGTACCAAGAAACACGGATTGTAGTTGCGTTTGTGTCATGAGAAAAAGAGCAAGAAAGCGAGAGTTTCATCTCAGCGTAAGGTAGCGATGCTCGTAGCTTTAGGATTGGTATCTTAGCAAAAACAGGATCTTAAAAAAAATTTCTCTTGATACGTAATCGCAAAGGACGTTGGAATCATTTTTGAATTGAGATAGAGGGATTTTCGTTTTTTGACAAACAAACAATTAGAAAACATTAAAACTATTGAAATATCATAAATATATAGTGGAAGAAAGTTATTTGAGTCAAATAATCGATTATTTGACTATTATCAAATAAATATTTATACTTGAATCAAATAAATTGTATTTGAATCAAATAAATTTGATTTGAATCAAATAAATTGGATTTGAATCAAATAAATTGGATTTGAATCAAATAATTTTTAAATGAGGCAAATAAATTGTATTTGAATTAAATAAATTGGATTTGAATCAATTAATTTTTATATGAAGTAAATAAATTGTATTTGAATCAAATAAATTGGATTTGAATCAATTAATTTTTATATGAAGTAAACAAATTGTATTTGAATCAAATAAATTGTATTTGAATCAAATAAATTGTATTTGAATCAAATAAATTGGATTTGAATCAAATAAATTGTATTTAAATCAAATAAATTGGATTTGAATCAAATAATTTTTAAATGAAGCAAATAAATTGTATTTGAATAAAATAAATTGGATTTGAATCAATTAATTTTTATATGAAGTAAACAAATTGTATTTGAATCAAATAAATTGGATTTGAATCAATTAATTTTTATATGAAGTAAACAAATTGTATTTGAATCAAATAAATTGTATTTGAATCAAATAAATTGTATTTGAATCAAATAAATTGTATTTGAATCAAATAAATTGGATTTGAATCAAATAAATTGGATTTGAATCAAATAAATTGTATTTAAATCAAATAAATTGGATTTGAATCAAATTATTTTTATATGAAGCAAATAAATTTGATTTGAATAAAATAAATTGTATTTGAGTCAATTAATTTTTATATGAAGCAAATAAATTGTATTTGAATCAAATAATTTTTATATAAAGCAAATATTTCAGTATTTTAGGAAAAAAAACCTTTAACTAGAACAGCGACAACTTTCGCTAAAATAGCGCTAGTATTTGTTGAAATATCGAAAGTATTCGTTGCAATAACTAAAAATTTCGCTAATACAGTGAAATTTGTAGTTGTTTCAGGTGAAGATTTTTTTTTCGTGTTGAATCAAATAATTTTTATATGAAGCAAATATTTCAGTATTTGAAGCAAATAAATTGTATTTAAATCAAATAATTTTTATATGAAGCAAATATTTCAAGAAAAAAAACCTTTAACTGGTGCAGCGACAACTTTCGCTAAAATAGCGATAGTATTTGTTGAAATATCGAAAGTATTCGTTGCAATAACTAAAAATTTCGCTAATACAGTAAAATTTGTAGTTGTTTTAGGTGAAGATTTCTTTTCGCGTTAAATCAAATAATTTTTATATGAAGTAAATATTTCAGTATTTGGAGCAAGTATTATTTAATATTTTTTGGCTCGTTGATTACGAATTTGACGTTAGTTTTCAAAAATTCAATATCTGATAAATTTTTTAAAAACTCGTTAGCCATATTGGATCCACGATTTTTAATTATTTTAATTTTAAACAAACGTGAAATTCGTATTCAGCGATTCCAAAAACCCCCGAGTAACAACCTTCAAGTAAAACTGATAAATTTTCAAAAAATTTGTCAGCCATATTGGATCCGCCATTTTGAATTTTGAATAACTAACACCAGATTTACCACGATCCTAGAATAGGAATTAATTAATACAAATTAAATACATACCTATTTTATTTTTACATTTCAGCATTAAATTAAAAGCATTAAATTTTCTCATTAGTATTTTCTTTGAAAATAAAATTTTTATTTTAGTATAAAATTTTGATTCTAATTTGAATAAAATGTTATACCAATATAATATTTTTCATAATGAAATATCGACAAAACGATCGAGTAAAATTGTAAAAAATCCAAAGTAGGAATTTAAGGAACTAATTTCAATGTCATAATTTTTAGTGATATCATACTTTAATTTGCTAATTAACAAACTATTATTAATAATTATTATTGTGAGAGTTATTTTAATATGAATTGTGAAAATAATTTCATTAGAGTTAAAATTAAAGATAAATAAAATATTTAGATGGACAGAAGTCATCAATTATAACCTCTTGCATTTTTTTTATTCTTGATCAGCGCGATGCAATTTTTATTATCGTTTAAAATGTTATTTTCTTAAAATTTTCTTTCTCACACTACTGATGGAAATTTATTTATGGAAAATTAGAAAACAGTCTTAAAATGATAAGAGTACAACTTTTATTAAACATGCGAAATAAAAAAAGTTAAAAAATTTTTATTTTAATAAATCAGACATAAGGTTGCGGCTTCTTTGCGGAAAAATCGTGACCTTTCAATCATAATCTCACATTAATTCATAAAATACAAAATATTATCATTAACTAAAATAAAAATAATAAAAATAATTTTATAAAAATTCAATATCTAATAAATTTTTTTAAAATTCGTTATAGTTAATATTAATATGTAATATTAATATTTATTATTTATTATTATTATTATTTTTAATATTTATTTAGGTAATATTTTATTAATTATTATTAATAATATTATTTATTATTTTTATTAAATAATTCAAAATGGTGGCTCCAATATGACTAACAAGTTTTTAAAAAATTTATCAGATGTTGAATTTTTTTAAAATTTTTTTATTAACTAAGAACATATCGTGGTTTTTAAATTTTATAATTTTCATTCGTCACGTGACATTCATGTTTTAAATTTATTAAAATTGTTAAAACCATCAATGTGAAAAAAGTGTTAGTATACACGAAAACAAACCTTTAACTAAAACTGCGATAATTTTCCTTGAAATAACGAAAGTATTCGTTGTAATAGCTAAAAATTTCGCTAATATAGTGAAATTTGTAGTTGTTCCAGGTGAAAAATTTTTTTTGTGTATAAAAAATTTTATAACACTTTAAACTTATACATAGTAGGTAATTCTAAAAGATTGTTTATTACCAGAATAAAAATGGAATGTAAAATCATTTTTTATTTTAACAAAATAATAAAAATAATAAAAATAATAAATAAAAAATTATATAAACTTATTCATAGTAGGTAATTAAGTAAATTGTTCCTATAACATTTTTTAAAATATTCAATGAAATATTGCTAACTTTATATAAAAAAAATTTCTTCTCTTCCTTTAACAAAATTTATCGACTAAGTAATGTCGAGATAAAATATGAAAAATTTCGATATCTTTTTACGATTGTACAAGGATGAAATTGATAAAAGATACTTAACGAAGTGAAAATCGACCTTATATTCGATAAGAAGCTGATCCACTCGAACTTCTGTTCATGTGAACAGGAAACTATAGGAAACACCGTCTGATTCTCCATCTCCCCAAAAACTTCTCTTTCTCTTTCCCCTTCCCCTCCAAAAAAATACAAAGAGGTCATGATTAATAGACCAAGTTTTGGGATAAGTTATTTAACATTTTTTTTATCTATGCATTTATTATTTTCTGTTTCAATATTTTATTCTCGACGTCTTATTATAGTTTGATGAAGTAATTTGACAGTTAATTAATTTTTCATAAAATTCTATCAAAAATTTTATCAAGTAAAGAAATATATAAATCAATTTGTTAAAAAAAAGCACAAATTTACTATTTGACTCTAAAAATTGACTAAAAAAATCTTCAAGATCATCATTTTTTTTCTTTCTTAATAAAAAAAGCTTTAATTTGTTGAAAAAAGTCCAAGCTTGATATTTAGCTTCAAAAATCGTTTTAAAAAATTGTCAAGATCATTGTCGTTTTTTAAGATAGAAATTTTTTTTCTGGTTTAGAAAAAAATTCCGAAAAAATTTAAAAGTTTCTCTGTGTTCTAGAAAAAGCTCTTGTTTATTAAAAAAAGCACTAGATTGATGAAAAAAGCCAAATGAAAAAAAGCCAAATGATGAAAATACCCAAATGTGGTATTCAAATAAAAAAATTCTAAAAATAAATTTACAAGACCAGCGTTATTTCTTAAGATACAAATTTTTCTTAATTGGAAATGAGTTCTGAAAAAAGTTTTGAGTACCTTTGCGTTACGGCTTTTGATTAAAGTCTATAAACTCTAATCATAACAGAAATGTTTTAATATTTCTATTATTAAAATAAATAATAATAATTTAAATAATAATACTAATAATTTAATAATTTAAAATTAATTAATTTAATTAATTTAATTTTTAATTTTATAATTTATTTTTTTTAATTTAATAATTTTAATAATTTTAATAATTTTAATATTATTAAAATAAAAAGCTTGCAGAATTTTCAGGAGAATTTTCCGTGAAATTTTTTAACGTCGGCGTTTATGAATATTTTATAATAATTTTTTTAACTAAAAAAAACGAATGTATATTTTTAGAAGTAGAAACAATTTTTATTTGGAATTTTAATTAGAAATTAAAATTATTTTTTTTAGTAAAATAAATATTTTCTTTTGTGACTAAATGAGAAAACTTTCTGTTAAAAGATATATTTTTTATCGCTATTAATTTGTCACTTTTTCTTTAACAAATACTTTTTTTGCATTATCTGGAACATAATAAAGTGTCAAGCCTGAAGTGTTTTTTTAACAGTTTTATGACGTTGGGAAACTTACATATCGCAAATGTTTGTCACCTGCAGGATGCGGGAAGTGCACGTGCATTTAAAAACGTCGGATCATAATATTACCGCGGCGCGTATGGTATCTTTATCGATGTGTTGAGTTCCTTCAATCAGCCTTAGGGTTTGTTTTGCTAAATAGCTGATAATTTAACAATCTTGCAATTTTAAAAAAATGTCAATAATAATTATATACATGTAAAATGTCAAAAATTATTATAATATATCATACTTTATATTTTATCATACTCAATGATATTTTATTATACTTTATGAAAATTTTATCATACTTTATGATATTTTATCGAACTTTATGACATTTCTATCACACTTTATTATATTTTATCGTATTTTATGACAATTTCATCACACTTTATGATAATTTTATAATTCAAAAATAATTTTCAATAAAAATTTAGGCTCAATAAGCGCAATACTAATCATTTTTTGCATTTAAATTTTAATTCTATACGTTTGAGTCAAAAACAAAATTTTTTGCATAGAAAAATAATTTTTTTGTTGCCTATTTACTGTAAGTCTTCAATTTTTGTTTAACGATTAATTAATCTGAGAGTTAATTATTTTTTCGGCGCAGTACACTGAGAAGAAGTTTCTTTAATTCAAGAATAAGTATGTCAACCAAAAAAATATGTTTGAATTAAAAAAAAGGAAAATATGTTTATATTTTATAATTGAGTAAAATATAATTTTTATTGAATCAAATTTATTATGTATTACATCAAAATTATTACACTTAATTCAATGATAATTTTAGTTGACTGTATAGCAAAGATTAATTTAATCAAACTCAAATGTTTGATTCAAGTATATTGTTTTCTCAAAATAGCAATTGTAAGTTTCAGTCAGACAAAAACTTTTTTTAAATCTAGGATTAGTAGGTAGGTTAAGTTTCCGTCAGACAACACGATTTAATAAATACAATTCTGTATAGTAAAAATAAAGTCCGCCTTCCAACATAATTTAAATTTAATTTTTTCGCACAGTAATTAAAAAATTTTCCAACAAGACAAACTTAATTTTCTACTAATAGTCTCACACTTGCTATAAAGTTACGAAAGCGTATGTTAAAATATTTGTAAAATTAATTTAAATTTCTCAAATTTTTGCCGCAGTAGTAAAATAATTAAATTCTTGCGAAGAATTTTTAAAAAAATTTTGAAAATAATTGAAATTTTCTGAAGAATTTCATAAATTTTAAGAAAAATTGACTTTTTTTTGAAGAATTTCATAATTTATTAAAATAGTTAAATTTTTTTTGGTATATTTTTCTATTTTTATAAAAATAATTGAATTCTTGCGAAGAATTTTTTTTTAAATTTGAAAATAATTGAATTCTTGGGAGGAATTTAAAAAAAAATTTGAAAAATAATTGAATTCTTCTGAAAAATTTTATAAATTTTGAGAAAAATTGAATTTTTTGAAGAATTACATTTTTTCTAAGGATTTTGTAATTTATGAAAATAATTGAATTTTGTAAAGAATTTTATTGAAATACCTCAAAACAATTGAATTTTCGGGAGTCATTTTTTTATCGACATAATTATGTCGATAAATAAAAAAATTATTTAAAAAATTTATTTATCATTTTAAAAAAATTGTATTAAAATTATATTTAAAACAATTAATTTCTTTCTAATAATTTTATTAAATTTTTGGAAATAATTGAATTATTGCGGAAAAGTTTATTAAAATGTTTAAAAAGAATTGAATTTCTGTTGAAAATTTTATTATTATTATTATTTATTATTATTTATTATTTATTTTTTATTTATTATTATTTTTATTTTATTTTATTATTTTGAAAGGAATTGAAATCATCATAAGAATTTTATGAACATTGTTTTAAATAACGAATTTTTAAATGTTATGAAAATTTTATTAGTTTAAATAATTGAATGCTTGTCAAAAACTTTATTTGTGAAAGTAACTATGAATTTTACGATTATGAAAATAATTAAATTCATGCTTAGAATTTAATCAAAAATTTTATTGAAAAAATGGAATTTACATGAAAAATTTTATAATTATTAAAAGTAATTGAATTATTGGGAAAAATAAATTGCATAAAATTTTGTTAAATTTTCTCTAAAAAAATATTGTTTGTATTCTTTGTTTGGAAAGTTAAATACCTATATATATACTTAATAATTCTTTTACCTTCTCTATTCTTTAGAATAATTAAAATTTTCGCAATGAAGTTTTTTTTTAATTTAGGTATCACATAACAATTTTTGTGAAATGAAATTTTCCTCGTAAAAGAAAGTTTAATTATTTTCAATATTGAAAATCTGATGCCAAATTTGAAATTAGATACGAAATTTGTTAAAGTTTTTTTTTATATAGGTATTTTAAAGTTTAAAAATATAATATATTTTGAAAATTTAATTCTAATTAGTTTTTCATTTATGTGTCATAATAAGTATTTCTTTAAAAATTACTTAAATTAAAATGACTTGAAATTGTTTACAATAAACATTGCAGCACAACATTCTCGCGCACTTGCGCGCGGATAATATTGCTAGTAATAATAATAATTTAAAAGTCGATTATAAATAATTTAAAATCAACCCAAATTTTATATTTGAATAGAATATATTCCTTCTTTAAATGAATCAAAAAATATGTTTCAATTAAACTTAAATATGTTTGACTCTATAGCGAAGATATTTTAAGTTTGATTTAAACAAAATATGTTTGAATCAAATATTTCGTTTGCTCAGTGTAATAATTTTCTTTTAATACACAATAAATTTGATTCAAAAAATTATATTTTAATTCAATAATAAAACAATGTTTAAATCAAACATATTTTCTTGGTTGCCTGCTTGTGTTTGATGGTTTAAAACCATTTTTTTCTCACTGTAAAGAATAAATTTTCTAGTAATAAAAATAATCCAGTTTGTTAACTTCTTTCTTCTTCAATAAAAAATAATGTTTAAGTAAAAATAATTATAAATATTATTTGGATTTTATTATTATTATTATTATTATTATTATTATTATTATTATTATTATTATTATTATAATTATTATTATTATTATTATTATTATTTGGATTATTGTGACTAAACGTCAGACCTGAAATAACGTCACAATTTGTACCTGTGAATACGAAGAAAGAGCATTATCACTCAAAAAAAACTTGAGGTAAAAAATTTGTGTCAAGCAAATATAACTCATGGTTCCGGAGTCCTTAAAATTCATTTTTCAATATCAAAAATGTAGCAATCCTGCAAAGAGAGCATTTGGCAAAATGCAAGAGAGTGCTTTGAATGGGGAGGGGGGTGGCGGTGGTGGTGGTGTGTGCGGAGAGTGCGAAGGCGGTTGCTTCGTAACAAACCCTTATTCGGATAAAAGTTTTCAATATTCGTAAAATTGAATCTGCACTCGAGTTCTCGTGCAGAAGGTGTGAAGTGAGATCGCAAATCGGCCCCAGGACGACTCTCCTCTCGATATATATATATATATATATATATATATATATATATATATATATATATATATATATATATATATATATATATATATATATTGTATACTATATATAGAGAGAGGGAGAGAGAGAGAACACGAGAGTCACTGCTAGGATAGTGTTGCTTTCTTCATCTGTATAGGTGTGTTTACTTTAGTGAAGATCAAGCTCACAGAGGTGAGAAGGAAAGCTCGTACTATATAACTTTGTCTGACAAAGATAACACCAAAGTTCCTTGAGGGTGGGGCGATAAAGTGTGGATTATAAGGTGGGAGAAAGGGCGGTCGGCGCATGCGTTGCTTGTGTCAACCAAACCGACTTCGCGCGGCGGCGACGATCAGTCTCGCCGGTTTCAAATCCAGAGCAGATATACGTGCAATTACTCTGTCAATAGTGGCTTCAAATTCGTGCATGCTTCGATGCAATTTAACTATTACGTATTTTCCCTCCCCGATTCTTCATTTTTTCACGAACAATATTTAAATCACGTGGGAATATTATTTTTTTCCTCACCCGTTTTCCTTTTTTCTTTCCAATAATGTGTCGTTGTTAAAACTTTCACTCGAACATTCTTGAATGCCTAAAAAACTATTTGCAACAAAAGAGATTTTTGCCAGGAGAGTTAATTTTCAAATCTTGTGCTAAATGAAATAAGAAATTTTCCCCTTTTTACAGTGACAAAAATTGTGACATGATCTTGATGTTAAATTGAAATTCTCGTTTGATTAGTTAAAAATGGAATGAATAGGAGTGATATTCGCAAAAAGGTGACAACGAGAAAAAAATGGTTATTTACTATGTGATGGATAAATTGTCACGTGATTTTGTTCTTTAAATGATTCCTAACACTGATGACGTTCGAATGGTATTTTGCGCTCAAAGGAGAGTAGTGGATTTTTCGTGAAGTGAAATCGTTTTTTCTTTTTGGAAAACTGAGAAAAAAAAAAGTTTTTTTTGGAGTCAAAAATGACGCACCACCTGTGGCTAAATCTTGTCTTTATTTTCGGAACAATAATAGGTGAGTTATTTTCTGCTCTTTTTAGTGCTTTTTATGAAGTCATTATCATCATAAGCTGTCGAATTAAAATTTATTTTTTTCCCCTGCGTTCTTTAAAACATAACGAAGAAATTACAAACCTTTGGAACAATATAGAAGAAATTATAAAATTGTTCTTTTTTTTAGAACTTTTCAGAATTTTTCAGAACCAAAGTACCGAAACTTTGTGTACCGAAACAAATACAAAAAAAAACTCTAGAGGGAAATTCACTCGCTTATGAAAAAACCGGCTTTTAAAAAAACGGACAATTAAAAATAACGCATCCGCATTCTTTATCATATTATTTCAAATTAAAACTTGGTAATTTTTAAATTTACCGTAAACTTTTTTATAAAGGTTTTCTAATTTTATATAATAAAAATTTACCTACTGTACGCTGCAAAAAAAAAAAAAAGAATTTCTCATACAAGTTGTTTCATATTTGAAAATCTAATAGTCGAGCACGTGCAGTAAAGGGAATAATATTAATGAAAAAATTAGCAAGTAATGAATGTGAAATTATTAAAACAAAATTCTAACATTAATTGGAAAAAATTAAAACTTTCATGAATATAAATTACGAATAACTTGTTTTGAAAATAGGAGAAATTTCAATTTCAATTAAGTTTTACTATATGAGCGCAAAGTTGATTTAATTAATTATATAAAATTCTTTACGTGGATATAAAATTATTTTTTCCTGAAAACGAGTTTCCAAAGACTGGACATATTTCTAAACATTCAATATGTTTGACTTTTAATTGCACTGGACGTGGTAATTATTAATTTTATCGAAAACGATTTTTTGTATTATGTAAACTATTAGACAGAATTTACCATTTATTACAAATTAGATTATTAATTACAATTTATTTATATTTTTAATATCGTTTTCCTATTATTGTGCAGATAATAAAAAAAGTAATAATAAAAAAATTTTCTAATTAGAAAAAATAAATAATTAAATAAAAATAAAAAATTAAATAAATTATTAGATAAAAATAAAAAATTAAATAAATAATTAAATAAAAATAAAAAATTAAATAAATAATCAAATAAATTAAATTTAGTTAAATAAATAAAAATAAATGAAATAAAATTCATTAGCTACTTGTTACATTCTTGTGACTATGTTTTCCTTATCGAAGTAAACGCACGTAAACATTTTCAAGTTAGAAGCCCTTGAGAGTGTATTATGTATCAAACAACTTTGCTTACGAACTTTTCTTCGTGGATCCTTTTCACTAACATATTATACAATATATACACAAACACAGATCTATATATAAACCTCTATATTATATTATACATAATTTTGCAAATTATATTTCCCTCTATTCAATTAAATCTCTATGGCATTTTTGAAATTGTAAATAGATCAACCAGATTGTATGTACAATTGCAAATTGTAATTTGGTAATCAAGTATTTCAATTATGCAAATTTTTTACTATAAATCACAAATACAAATAATGCTCGTTTATTATACGACAAATTCAATGGGCACAACATTCCAATTCCACATTTAGCGTATTCCATGTAGCACACATTCATACACAAATACATATACATAATGGTATGCCAATAAATCTTTCATTTCTGAAATTTTCCCCTGATATATGATACTTGAAAATGATGAGCAACTTCCATATTCATATACTGTTGTCTATAAAAATATTATAGCTTTATGATCACTTTTTTATCATATTATATGTGCGTGAAAATTCATTTGTTTGCACAACCAAAAAAAAAAAATTGCAAAACAACTATTTTCTTCAGGATTTCGATTTTTTTTCACAATGTCTTTTTTCTGTGACAAAATAATATTTTGATAAAAATTTTGAATATTTTGATAGAATATTCAAAAATTAATTATAAAGTTTTTTAGGTCCCTGAAGTTGCCATCGATGCTCAGCATCGAAAAAATGTTTCTGTACAAAACCAAAACAAAGTACTCAATTTTTTCCAACGTTTTAAGTTTAAAAAATACTACTAAATATAGTTTTTTACTTCTTAGATGAATAAAAGGAGTGAAATTAATTAAATTTCTTTTTACTAAAAATAAGGAAAAATACTTTTCGATGCTGAGCATCGATGCCAACTTCAGTTGCCTAGTTTTTTCGATTTTGAAAAATTTGCTATAAATGATCCCAATGTTTTAAACGTTCAAATGAACGAAATATTTTTTATGGAAGATATTTTAGTAAATTGCTAATCATAAAAAAATTAAAGACAAAAATTTTACATTTACAAACACAGTAATTAATTTTTAGTCAGTGACACTGAATAATTGCAATAAAAATTTAATTTTTAGAAGAAATTAATAAATTTCGTTCACTTGAACGTTCGGAACTTTAAGATCTTGTTTATAAGCTTCTTACGTGAGGAAAAATGTTTTACACTGTTAACTTAATTTTTTTTAACTTTAGTATCAAATTGCAACAAATTGATACGAAAAATATTAAACGAATAAAAAGTTTTTTTAATTTTTAATGTAAATAAATTTGATCCGCTTTAGTACGAATTTTACATTTTTATAAGAAAACGATGAAGTTTGTAATCCGCTTTATACAATTTATAATATTATATTATACATAATATTTATACAATTTTATACTACGCTTTTTTAATTTTATTTAAAATTTTTAATTTTAACGATAAATTTCCCATTTTTCTGTATTTTCAATATACGTTAAAATTCTATAATAGTTTAAAAGATCTGAATTTTATAATACAATTAAATTTAAAGATCATCCTTTCGCCTCTTTTTCATAAATTTCTTTGACATATTTTATGAGAACTGCCGCTTCTCTCATAACTGTTAATAAAATTTAAACTAAAAAAAATTAAAAAAATATTTATTTTATTAATTCTTTTTAGTTTAAATTTTATAATAATAAATGTTTTTAGAAGAAATGCGAACGATTTTCGACGATACAATCTGAATTTACTTTTTTTTCTCCAATGTTGTTGTACAGACTCCTTTAGACACATACGTTTTGATCGCTTTATTCGAACATTTTTTGAACACTCATTTTTATTCCAATTTGAAAAATTAGAATTTTTGGAAAAAATAACGATTTGTGGGTTTTTTATATCGAATTTCTAAATAAACATGCCAATATAATGAAATTTATAAAGTTCATAAAATGAATTTTTTATGTACAAACAAAATATTCATGAAAAAAACGCAAAAATTGGTGTTTTAACTTTACAGCGGTTTCTTTGTCGACTTTGTACGAAAGAGCAATTATTTATTCATTTTAAATCCGCACACTGCTTCAATATAAACAAAAATATATAAAAAAAAATATCAAAATCGGGATTTTAATCAACACAATATATTGTGAGAGTGTTTTTGGACATTTTAGCCAAAGTATATAACTAAATTAGAATATAAATAAACTGAATAGTAAAAATTAATTTGTAAAAATTAATTACTGTAATTAGTGAAAAAAATGTTTACTAATTTGAATTCGTGACTGACTTTTTGCTTTTGAATTAGCAATGTTTACTAACTAAACAGTAATTTCTACTAATTTATTAGTGAAGTTTACTGATTCAAAAATCGAATGCAAAAAGTCAGTGCTAATTCAAATTAGTAAATGTTTTTGCTAATTACATTATATTAAATTAAATTAAATTAAATTAAATTAAATTAAATTAAATCCTAAAATTTAGAGAGTGATAAAAGTTTCCCAAAAATATACAAGTGGGCAAAAGTATAGTAAAAATGTAAATACGGTAAAAAAACCGGATGTAGCTAATAATTAATTTAAATAATATATCCTCTATCTCTTAAATTTAAATGTAATTTCAGAACAATTACTTTATGACTATATACAACTTTACCATATATATACATATTAGAAATAATAGACTAATTTTCTCTTTTATAAAATTGATTTTCTGTCACACGACAAATTTCCAATCACTTTAATGAGAAAATTATTATGTAGTATCGTTAATTTTACATAGTTAATACAACGTTAATACATCGCCTTTCCCTTAATTTCAAATTTTACTCACTCTCGACGTAATATCTCTCTCGTTGATTCTGTCAAATGACCTGTGGAATTTGCAAACTGATTCGGCGTCGATCGTTAGTTATTCAAACTGGCAAATGCACGAAACCACAAAGCCAAATACGTTATATAAAAAAAAAGAAAAATTTGCCACACTCATGTATAGGAACTTTCTCTCGATATATATAAATTTTTTTTTCAATTATACATACCTCAAAATTTGCGAATAAATTTTTTTTTCTCAAACGCGAGAAAAAAATTGATTTACTTTTTTATCTGCTTACAAATTGCGCGAACTATAGTTAAATTGCGGTTGTAAATATTTCAAAATTTTTGTCTTTGGAATTTTAATTCTGCACTGAGGAAACAATTTATTTGAATTGAAAATAATTATCTTTGTTATACGGTCAACTAAAAATTATCTTTCAATTAAAGATTAAAATTAGAGAGAATAATTTTGATTCAATACCTAATAAATTTGATTCAATAAAAATTATATTTAAATGTTTACTTCAATGTTTACTTCAAACATATTTTTTACGATTAACTACTAATTTTTGAATTACTAAAAAATTTTCAAAATGTGTCTCCAATTCTGTATTTGAATAAAACTTGAGGTAAATTTTTAATTTTTATTAATGACGAAAAATTAACTGATAAAAACAATATATTTGATTATTTATTTTATTTGTTTATATTTATTGAATGTTTATTTTGATTAATGACGAAAAATTAACTGATAAAAACAATATATTTGAATAATTATTATTTATTTTATTTATTTATATTTATTGAATGTTTCAAATCTATTTTTTCAATTAACTACTAATTTTTGAATTACTAAAAAATTTTTAATTTTTAATTTTGATTAATGACGAAAAATTAACTGATAAAAACAATATGTTGAATAATTATTATTTATTTTATTTATTTATATTTATTGAATGGTTCAAACCTATTTTATCAATTAACTACTAATTTTTGAATTACTAAAAATTTTTTAATTTTTAATTTTGACTGATGTCGACAAATTAACTGATAAAAACAATATATTTGAATATTTATTATTTATTTTATTTATTTATATTTATTGAATGTTTCAAATCTATTTTTTCGATTAACTACTAATTTTTGAACTACTAACAAATTTTTAATGTTTAATTTTGATTGATGGCGAAAAATTAACTGATAAAACCAATATATTTGAATATTTATTATTTATTTTATTTATTTATATTTATTGAATGTTTCAAATCTATTTGAACTACTAACAAATTTTTAATGTTTAATTTTGATTGTGTCGAAAAATTAACTGATAAAAACAATATATTTGAATATTTATTATTTATTTTATTTATTACGTTGGTGAAGTTTACAACGTTTATATTCAACGATTTTTGTTGAAAAATATTTTTTTAAGCAAATTTTTTAAAATTTTTGTACAGAGAATAATACGTTTAATTTTTTGAATAATGATTTACAAAAAAAAATATTTGTGAACAAAAAATTTTATTTTTTTTGGTAGGAAAATATTTTTTTTTATTTCAATCGTTGATCATAAACGTTGCAAACTTCACCGACGTTATTTATTTATATTTATTGAATGTTTCAAATCTATTTTTTCAATTAACTACTAATTTTTGAATTACTACAAAATTTTTAATTTTTAATTTTGACTGATGTCGACAAATTAACTGATAAAAACAATATATTTGAACATTTATTATTTATTTTATTTATTTATATTTATTGAATGTTTATTTTGAATAATGACGAAAAATTAACTGAAAAAAACAATATATTGAATATTTATTATTTATTTTATTTATTTATATTTATTGAATGTTTTAAATCTATTTTTTCGATTAACTACTAATTTTTGAATTAGTAAAAATTTTTAATTTTTAATTATGATTGCTGTCGACAAATTAACTGATAAAAACAATATATTTGAATAATTATTTATTTTATTTGTTTATATTTATTGAATGTTTATTTTGATTAATGGCGAAAAATTAACTGATAAAAAGAATATATTGAAGATTTATTATTTATTTTATTTATTTATGTGTATTGAATGTTTCAAACTTTTATTTCGATTAACTACTAATTTTTAAATTACTAACAAATTTTAAATATTTAATTTTGATTGATGTCGAAAAATTAACTGATAAAAACAATATATTTAAATATTTGTAAATTACAAAGTTGTTTATCTTTGTAATTTACAAATAATTATTTATGAAAGTGTACGAAAAAACCGCTGCAAAGTAAAATAAATATTTACAAATACCTTTGTTACACAGTCAAGAAAAAATTATCTTTCAATTAAACAAGAATTTTGATTCAATACCTAATAAATTTGATTCAATAAAAATTGTATTTAATTCAATTATAAAATACGTTTAATGCAAACATATTTTTTTGGTCGACTACTTATTTTTGAATTAAAAAAAAATTCCTCATATCTGGGAAATATGAGATCGACTCAATATTGTAGTCCAATATACTTAGCTTGATAAAGGAATGTCAAAGAAAAATTATTAATCAAATCCAAAGAGTGTTTGTCGAGCGTTTGAAAAAGTGTTTTAGCCTCTTTTTTTTCGTCATTTGCTTCATAAGAAGATTCAAGCTCACTATTTCCTTTGAAAGGGAGAAAAAAAAATTCTAATTGCAAAGCACCTACTTTTTTTGTGCAAGGCGTTGTCTCGAGTTTGATCTTTCATCACACTTTGGTGTACAGCTTGGTCACGAGCATTAAAACTAGAACTGTAGGTGAACAGTCTCATTTGAATCTTTCAGCCCCTTTTTTTCTGCCTCTATCTCACTTCTCTGTTGTCGTCTTTTCATTTCATTTTTCACGTTCTTTCGCCTCGAGATTTTTCCATCCCGACGTGCATATAACTCAAGGAGGATTTTTTCATTCCGTGCATCAACACATGTTTATTCATTTTATTCACATCTTGTATATATATATTTTTTTTGTGTGTAGCATTCATATATATATATTTTTTGTGTAGTATATATATATATATATATATTTGCCACACACAATGTCAGACACTTTTGACTACTGCAGTTGAGTATAATCCATGTTGTCAGGGGGTGAGACCAACGAGCATTAACCCTCTTACGAACTTTACAAAGTCACTTAACTCATTCGTACGTTCAACTAACATCCTAACCACTAACACCTTTCTTCACTTATATTTCCCCCCCTTTTTATTTTTAATTTTTGACAATTTAGGATTTTAATTAAAAGTGAGTAAATATTTATCACATATTTTCTTCGAGCGGCGCGTGTTTGATGTAAATTTAATTGTGCAGTTTTAAATTTTGTTTTAATTGTACAGTGTATGTACATATATATTATGTATTATTCGAAAATATTTGTATGAGCTCGTTAACATGATAATTATCTCGAGTGACATTTCAAATGCAGAGTTAAATTCACATATTTTATAAATGAATGTGATGGATGGAAAAAAAGTATCTGAAACATACATGCCTTTCATAAAATTACTTTTAAATTTTATTGCTCGCATAAGACAAAATTTAGAAAAAAATAGTTTTAATAAATCTTTCAGGTTGTCTACTAATCAGGAAATAACCAAGAATTTAATTCAACCTGAAAAACCGGAAATTTTAGACCAAATCAGGGATTTTTGCACCAAAATTTTTTAAAAAAATTTAATATTTTCATTTGTTTTTAGAAAATTACTTTTCATTTTAATTTTTATATCTCTAAGTTTGATTTAGTTAAAAATAATTAATTTGATAGTAAAAAATCAGGTCTCAATTCAGATTATGTAAATTAAAATAAAAAAAAATTTTAAAAAAAAATGAAATAAATTTTATGTTCATAAAAATATTGTGAAATTCGACTGAAAATATGTAATTAAATTTGCTAATGAATTTCATTAGAAACTTTTTAATAAATAGAATTTTTAGAGTACTTTAATTTAATAATTAATTAATTATTGGATTTTATAAAGAGTCACATTCTAATATATTCATGTTTCTAGTGCGAAGATTAATAATTAAAATTTTTATTCGTCAATTTAAAAAAACCATACATACTTAAAAATATATAATCAATTTGAATTTTAGCAATTTTTTTTTAAATTCTAAAAAATAAGTTTGTTGAAATTTTTCAATTCTATTGTTTCAAGATAATTGAATTTTCATAAACAAATAACTAAATTTTTTGATATAATTGAAATTTCTTTACATTTTTTTTTAAAGATTTAATTCTTTCAATGAATTTTATTTAAATTTTTTGAAAATAATCAATAGGTTAGTGATCGTAATTACAATTTTATTTTTAAAACATAAAGTCCCTCTTAAAGTTTTAAATCAATTTTTTGCTTCTAAAAGTAATATTATTCTATTATTATTTTGTTATTCAATAATTATGGAACTTCTCTTAAATGTTTATATTTACAATTTTTTGAATAGTCAAATTAATTATATTTATTTATTTCTTGAGCAAATGCAATGTTTATTACTTATTAAGTAAACAATTAATTATTACTGTTTATTATTTTCAAAAATTTCAATAAAATTCTTCACAAGAATTAAATTATTTTCATAAATAATAACATTCTTTGGAGGGGTTCAATTATTTTTTTAAACAGTAAAATTCATTTCAGAAATTCAATTATTATCAATATAATTTTAATAAACTTAAAAAATATAAAATTTTCAATTATAATTGAAAAGAAAGAAGATTATTTTTAAAAAATTGTAAATTGTTTTGTTATTTAAATTGTTTTTTTTATCAATTAAAATTATTAAAAGAAAAATTATTTTCAAAAAATTTATTTATGTTTGAAATCAAATTTAAATTTATTTTTTAATAAGAAAAGAAAACTGCGGGAAAAAATTTGAACATAACCGGGAAAAACTGAGGGGAGAATTTACTATCTCTAAAGTAAATTGTATTTTAATAATAAATTTTAATTAATGAATAAATGAATTTTTCTTTTAATTTTTTTTTTATTTTATCAAAAAGGTGATTTAATTAAAAACTAATGCAGTATAGTTTTAATTTTATTAAATTTTCTCCAGGAATTGAATACTATCTCTAAAGTAAATTATATTTGAAACATAAATTTTAATTAATGAATGAATTTTTTTTTAATTTTTGTTTATTTTATTCAAAAAGTGATTTAATTAAATACTAAATGCAGTAGAGTTTTATTGTTGTTAAATTTTCTCCAGAAATTAAATGCATTTCGAGAATTTATAAACCAAAGAATAAATTTTTCTCGAACAAAAATAATAATAGTAATAATAAAAATAGTAATAGTTAATTTTTAAAATAGTCTTCTTTAAAAAAATTTATTGCAGAACATTCAGGATTTAAATACAAATCATAAGTGATGCTAATTGATGAACGTTGTTAAACACTTAATAATAATTATTGTGATCATAAAACTGAATTTTATTGCTAGTGGAAAATTATGCTTTTACGGTGATTCAAATCTTGCATGAAAAGTTGATTATTAATTCAATTTTTCTTTTTTTTTACAGCTAAATGTTATTCCTTATAAATATAAATTGCCCAATGCCCCTTGAGAAAGTTATCTTCTTCTTCTTTTTCTTGTAAATTTTCTTGACAAAATATACATTTTTATAAATTTTTTTTTTGAAAGTAGTATACTATTATTTTTCTACAATGCTTCTAAATTCTTAAAAAACAAAAAAAAAAAAACTGGAACAGCATAGTTAAACTCGAAAGGTCTGATAAAGAGAGAACTTCCACAGTTTACAATTGGAGGCTAACACTGATTTTTATCAGTAGAATGTAGCGGTTAAACTTTAATGTCGATTTCTCACGAAGTTTACTTTTCGGAATTACCAACCTTTTGTTTGAAAAAGCAAAATTCTGTTACTGAGTGTGTGAGAGAGAGAGAGAGAGAGAGAGAAAGAGAGGTGAAGTTTACTTCAAAGCTGCGGGGAAAAGTTTCTTTTTCAAGTTATGTATTTCTCTGAAATTTTCAAGTGAGAAAATTTTCTCCAATTTGTTTTATTCAAATATCACTTGTAAGATTTTGTTGATTTTATTGTTTCCCTCATGTAATATTAATATTTTATTGTTTAGAGAAAATTTTTCCCACAAACTTTCATATTCCCTTGTTTTTCTGTTACGAGAAAAATAATATTTATTTGTTTATATATGAAAAAATTATTTTCTCCCATTTATACAAAAAAAAAAAATAAAAATAATAGAATTAGAGAAAACTGGTATTTTATTTTTTAAAGGGCAAAAGAGAAACATGAGATCTAATTTTGTAGTGTTTCTGCGGTATCCAATTAGCCACTCATATTCTGGTATATTTGACATCTGGCACTCTTAATAAACTCGAGCTTAAGTGAACGACGAGAGAGAAGCGAAAAAAAAATGCAAAAAAAAAGAATTGCGAGACAAAAGTGAAATAAAAATATTCCTGTGTCTTTCTCTCGCTTGGAAAAAAGTGTGAGGCAGACGAAGTGCTTTTCCCTGCAAAATAGGAAGAACCCTTTTTACTTGAGTGAGTACATGGACTATTGGAGGACGTTTTGGCAGAAAATAAATTTCTGATGCCTTCAGGGTCGAATGAAATACTCAAGACGTTTTGATGTTACATTTGATGATAAATCGATATGGGTATAGCGATATCGCGGAAAAGTCTTTATGAGAGAAGAAAAAAAACTCACAATTGCTTTTCTTTCTTTCTTTCTTTTCTTTTCCTTTTTTTTTTTTTTGCTTTTAAAATTAATTTTTTTCATTCACTTCACTTTCTTTTCTTTCTTGCTCATATTGTTCTCGTTTTTTCCCCCTGCCTATCTACTATTGTATAATACTAGATTTTACAATATTCTTTCTTTTTTACTTTATTCTTTTGCACCGGAAAACGATATTTTGAATTTAAGATTATAATCTTCAGTCAATTTGTTTTTTATTTTCGAGATAAAATAAATGTAGAGGTGCTTTTCGATATTGCATTTTTGAAATAAGAATTACATTTCTGAAAAGAAATATGTTCCAATTGTGTATTTTTTCTTTTTATTTGTTAGTTATATAATATCCTAATAATTATAATAATTATTAACAATATTATTATTATTATTATTATTATTACTAATGTCACTATTGTTATTTTTATTATTAATTATTATTATTTTTATTACTAGTACTATTGTTACTATTGTTATTTTTATTTTTAATTATTTTTATTATTATTATTATTATTATTATTATTATTATTACTATTGTTATTATTGTTAATATTGTATTTAATTATTTTTATTATTATTATTGTTATTATTATTATTACTATTGTTATTTTTGTTTTTAATTATTATTATTATTATTATTACTAATGTCACTATTATTTTTATTTTTAATTAAAATTATTATTAATATTTTTATTATTATTACTATTGTTACTATTATTTTTTTTGTTTTTAATTATTTTTATTATTATTACTAATGTCACTATTATTTTTATTTTTAATTAAAATTATTATTAATATTTTTATTATTTTACTCTTAATCTCAATAAAGTATTTCTTTTATTGATGGTTGGTGACAATTTAAATTTCTTTTTACTGTTTTTATTAACACATATTTAAATTCACATATTCAAGAGACAAGTGGAATGTTTTGCATGGGTAATTCCAGTTGTCTCCATAAAAACCTGTCGACCTGAAATGCAAAAGGGGGTGATAACGTATCACCATAACGTGAGGATAGATCCACTAGAACTTCCGGTTATTCTTGCCATTACTATAACAACAAGAGAATATGCTATAAAAAAAAGAAGGGTGCCGATATGAAAATACTTTACGACAGCGAAGTACGCCTTTCAAGAAAAGTATATTTTTATTCGCCTTTGTTTTTCGAAACAATAATTTCGAATTTTTTCTATTAAATACCATTTTTTTCAACTTTATACAAAATTTTAATTTTAACTAAATTTTTTTCGACGTTCAGGTAGAAATGCTAAAAAATTTCTGTTATTTCTTATTTTTGTATTTTTAGAATTGTTTCTTGTGGTCAATCTTTGTTGTAATTTTTTTTTTTTGAGGAACTGCGACTAAAATTCTTTTAGAAACTGTTATCAAAACATAAAGATCTAAAAATCATTGTAGAATTAATTTAGAATAAATTTTGTAAATAAAAATCTAAAAATCAAACTAGAACTATTTTTTTGTGAGAAAAAATTTTAAAATGAATCTAGAATTATTTTTTTTTTTTTGTAAATAAAAATCTAAAAATCAATCTAAAAATCAAAATAGAACTATTTTTTTGTAAATGAAAATCTAAAAATTAATCTAAAACTATTTTTTTGTAAATAAAAATCTAAACCTCAATCTAGAATTAATTTAGAATAAATTTTGTTAATAAAAATCTCAAAATGAATCTAGAATTTTTTTTTTGTAAATAAAAATCTAAAAATCAATCTAGAACTATTTTTTTAGTAAATAAAAATCTAATAATTAATCTAGAATTAATTTAGAATAAATTTTGTTAATAAAAATCTCAAAATCAATTTAGAATTATTTTTTTTGTAAATAAAAATCTAAACCTCAATCTACAATTAATTTAGGATAAATTTTGTTAATAAAAATCTCAAAATAAATCTAGAATTATTTTTTTTTGTTAATAAAAATCTCAACATCAATCTAGAATTATTTTTTTTGTAAATAAAAATCTAAAAATTAATGTAGAACTATTTTTTTGTAAATAAAAATCTAAAAATCAATCTAGAATTAATTAAGAATAAATTTTGTTAATAAAAATCTCAAAATCAATCTAGAATTATTTTTTTTTGTAAATGAAAATCTAAAAATTAATCTAAAACTATTTTTTTGTAAATAAAAATCTAAACCTCAATCTAGAATTAATTTAGAATAAATTTTGTTAATAAAAATCTCAATGTCAATCTTGACTTATTTTTTTTTGTAAATAAAAATCTATAAATCAATCTAGAATTAATTTAGAATAAATTTTCTTAATAAAAATCTCAAAATTAATCTAGAATTATTTTTTTCTGTAAATAAAAATCTAAAAACCAATCTAGAATTATTTATACTTTTTTTTGTTAATAAAAGTCTAATAATCAATCTAGAATTAATTTTGAAAAAATTTTGTAAATAGCCGGCTGAAGCTAGCAGTCGTAGCCAGCACCGATCCATAGGCGCTCACCACCAATATTTCCCAACAGTGCCCCTCCAATAAATATCGCAATATTTCATCATTTAAAAGGTAATGCTTAACCAAAATCAAATTTAACGTTTACATAACAACAAACAACTTCTAAAAATACAAAAATTTCATTGTTAAATAAATTAATTGTTATAAATAATGGCCAGCACCCATCTTTGACTGCCTGATTTCATTGTTTTTTTTAGAAAAATTTAGTTAAAAAAAATCTAGGGGGGTAGAAAACGACGGGAATAATTTTTTCTTACTCAGGACATACACCTGAGTAAGAAAAAAAATATAAACAATAAAAATTATTAAAAATAATGTACAGCAGTGGAAAATATTTTTCGAAAAAATTGGTTTTAAACAGAAAAGTCTAATTTGTAAAAAATCTAGGGGGGGTAGAAAACGACGGGAATAATTTTTTCATACTTAGGACATACACCTGAGTAAGGAAAAAATATAAACAATAAAAATTATTAAAAATAATGTACAGCAGTAGAAATTATTTTTCGAAAAAATTGGTTTTAAACAGAAAAGTCTAATTTGTAAAAAATCTAGGGGGGTAGAAAACGACGAGAATAATTTTTTCATACTCAGGACATACACCTGAGTAAGGAAAAAAATATAAACAATAAAAATTATTAAAAATAATGTACAGCAGTGGAAATAATTTTTCGAAAAAATTGGTTTTAAACAGAAAAGTCTAATTTGTAAAAAATTTAGGGGGGTAGAAAACGACGGAAAATTTGCAGGTTTCTTAAAAAACATATTTCGACTAATTAAAAAAAAGAAAACAATTTAATTGTTATAAATAATGGCCAGCACCCATCTTTGACTAACAGATTTTATTGTTTTTTTTTAGAAAAATTTAGTTAAAAAAAAATCTAGGGGGGTAGAAAACGACGGAAATAATTTTTTCTTACTCAGGACATACATCTGAAAAAGGAAAAAAATATAAACAATAAAAATTATTAAAAATAATGTACAGCAGTGGAAATTATTTCTCGAAAAAATTGGTTTTAAACAGAAAAGTCTAATTTGTAAAAAATTTAGGGGGGTAGAAAACGACGGAAAATTTACAGGTTACTTAAAAAACATATCTCGACTAATTAAAAAAAAGAAAACAATTTAATTGTTATAAATAATGGCCAGCACCCATCTTTGACTAACAGATTTTATTGTTTTTTTTTAGAAAAATTTAGTTAAAAAAAAATCTAGGGGGGTAGAAAACGACGGGAATAATTTTTACTTACTCAGAACATACACCTGAGTAAGGAAAAAAATATAAACAATAAAAATTATTAAAAATAATGTACAGCAGTGGAAATAATTTTTCGAAAAAATTGGTTTTAAACAGAAAAGTCTAATTTGTAAAAAATCTAGGGGGGTAGAAAACGACGAGAATAATTTTTTCATACTCAGGACATACACCTAAGTAAGGAAAAAAATATAAACAATAAAAATTATTAAAAATAATGTACAGCAGTGGAAATAATTTTTCGAAAAAATTGGTTTTAAACAGAAAAGTCTAATTTGTAAAAAATCTAGGGGGGTAGAAAACGACGAGAATAATTTTTTCATACTCAGGACATACACCTGAGTAAGGAAAAAAATATAAACAATAAAAATTATTAAAAATAATGTACAGCAGTGGAAATAATTTTTCGAAAAAATTGGTTTTAAACAGAAAAGTCTAATTTGTAAAAAATTTAGGGGGGTAGAAAACGACGGAAAATTTGCAGGTTTCTTAAAAAACATATTTCGACTAATTAAAAAAAAGAAAACAATTTAATTGTTATAAATAATGGCCAGCACCCATCTTTGACTAACAGATTTTATTGTTTTTTTTTAGAAAAATTTAGTTAAAAAAAAATCTAGGGGGGTAGAAAACGACGGAAATAATTTTTTCTTACTCAGGACATACATCTGAAAAAGGAAAAAAATATAAACAATAAAAATTATTAAAAATAATGTACAGCAGTGGAAATTATTTCTCGAAAAAATTGGTTTTAAACAGAAAAGTCTAATTTGTAAAAAATTTAGGGGGGTAGAAAACGACGGAAAATTTACAGGTTACTTAAAAAACATATCTCGACTAATTAAAAAAAAGAAAACAATTTAATTGTTATAAATAATGGCCAGCACCCATCTTTGACTAACAGATTTTATTGTTTTTTTTTAGAAAAATTTAGTTAAAAAAAAATCTAGGGGGGTAGAAAACGACGGGAATAATTTTTACTTACTCAGAACATACACCTGAGTAAGGAAAAAAATATAAACAATAAAAATTATTAAAAATAATGTACAGCAGTGGAAATAATTTTTCGAAAAAATTGGTTTTAAACAGAAAAGTCTAATTTGTAAAAAATCTAGGGGGGTAGAAAACGACGAGAATAATTTTTTCATACTCAGGACATACACCTAAGTAAGGAAAAAAATATAAACAATAAAAATTATTAAAAATAATGTACAGCAGTGGAAATAATTTTTCGAAAAAATTGGTTTTAAACAGAAAAGTCTAATTTGTAAAAAATCTAGGGGGGTAGAAAACGACGAGAATAATTTTTTCATACTCAGGACATACACCTGAGTAAGGAAAAAAATATAAACAATAAAAATTATTAAAAATAATGTACAGCAGTGGAAATAATTTTTCGAAAAAATTGGTTTTAAACAGAAAAGTCTAATTTGTAAAAAATCTAGGGGGGTAGAAAACGACGAGAATAATTTTTTCATACTCAGGACATACACCTGAGTAAGGAAAAAAATATAAACAATAAAAATTATTAAAAATAATGTACAGCAGTGGAAATAATTTTTCGAAAAAATTGGTTTTAAACAGAAAAGTCTAATTTGTAAAAAATTTAGGGGGGTAGAAAACGACGGAAAATTTGCAGGTTTCTTAAAAAACATATTTCGACTAATTAAAAAAAAGAAAACAATTTAATTGTTATAAATAATGGCCAGCACCCATCTTTGACTGACAGATTTTATTGTTTTTTTTTAGAAAAATTAAGTTAAAAAATAATCTAGGGGGGTAGATAACGACGGGAATAATTTTTACTTACTCCGAACATACACCTGAGTAAGGAAAAAAATATAAACAATAAAAATTATTAAAAATAATGTACAGCAGTGGAAATTATTTTTCGAAAAATTGATTTTAATCAAAAAAGTCTAATTTGTGAAAAATTTAAGGGGGGAAGAAAACGACGGGAATTTTTTGTTATTACTTGGGACATATTCCTGAGTAAGAAAAAAAATATAAACAACAAAAATTATTAAAAATAATGTACAGCAGTGGAAATTATTTTACGAAAAATTGGTTTTAAATAGAAAAGTCTAATTTCTAAAAAATCTAGGGGGGTAGAAAATGACGAAAAATTTACAGGTTTCTTAAAAAACATATTTCGACTAATTAACAAAAAAAAAACAATTTAATTGTTATAAATAATGGCCAGCACCCATCTTTGACTGCCAGATTTTATTGTTTTTTTTTTAGAAAAATTTAGTTAAAAAAAAATCTAAGGAGGTAGAAAACGACGAAAATAATTTTTTCTTACTCAGGACATACACCTGAGTAAGGAAAAAAATATAAAAAATAAAAATTATTAAAAATAATGTACAGCAGTTGAAAATATTTTTCGAAAAAATTGGTTTTAAACAGAAAAGTCTAATTTGTAAAAAATCTAGGGGGGTAGAAAACGACGGGAATAATTTTTTCTTACTCAGGACATACACCTGAGTAAGGAAAAAATATAAACATTAAAAATTATTAAAAATAATGTACAGCAGTAGAAATTATTTTTCGAAAAAATTGGTTTTAAACAGAAAAGTCTATTTTGTAAAAAATTTAGGGGGGTAGAAAACGACGGAAATAATTTTTTCTTACTCAGGACATACATCTGAAAAAGGAAAAAAATATAAACAATAAAAATTATTAAAAATAATGTACAGCAGTGGAAATTATTTCTCGAAAAAATTGGTTTTAAACAGAAAAGTCTAATTTGTAAAAAATTTAGGGGGGTAGAAAACGACGGAAAATTTACAGGTTACTTAAAAAACATATCTCGACTAATTAAAAAAAAGAAAACAATTTAATTGTTATAAATAATGGCCAGCACCCATCTTTGACTAACAGATTTTATTGTTTTTTTTTAGAAAAATTTAGTTAAAAAAAAATCTAGGGGGGTAGAAAACGACGGGAATAATTTTTACTTACTCAGAACATACACCTGAGTAAGGAAAAAAATATAAACAATAAAAATTATTAAAAATAATGTACAGCAGTGGAAATAATTTTTCGAAAAAATTGGTTTTAAACAGAAAAGTCTAATTTGTAAAAAATCTAGGGGGGTAGAAAACGACGAGAATAATTTTTTCATACTCAGGACATACACCTAAGTAAGGAAAAAAATATAAACAATAAAAATTATTAAAAATAATGTACAGCAGTGGAAATAATTTTTCGAAAAAATTGGTTTTAAACAGAAAAGTCTAATTTGTAAAAAATCTAGGGGGGTAGAAAACGACGAGAATAATTTTTTCATACTCAGGACATACACCTGAGTAAGGAAAAAAATATAAACAATAAAAATTATTAAAAATAATGTACAGCAGTGGAAATAATTTTTCGAAAAAATTGGTTTTAAACAGAAAAGTCTAATTTGTAAAAAATCTAGGGGGGTAGAAAACGACGAGAATAATTTTTTCATACTCAGGACATACACCTGAGTAAGGAAAAAAATATAAACAATAAAAATTATTAAAAATAATGTACAGCAGTGGAAATAATTTTTCGAAAAAATTGGTTTTAAACAGAAAAGTCTAATTTGTAAAAAATTTAGGGGGGTAGAAAACGACGGAAAATTTGCAGGTTTCTTAAAAAACATATTTCGACTAATTAAAAAAAAGAAAACAATTTAATTGTTATAAATAATGGCCAGCACCCATCTTTGACTGACAGATTTTATTGTTTTTTTTTAGAAAAATTAAGTTAAAAAATAATCTAGGGGGGTAGATAACGACGGGAATAATTTTTACTTACTCCGAACATACACCTGAGTAAGGAAAAAAATATAAACAATAAAAATTATTAAAAATAATGTACAGCAGTGGAAATTATTTTTCGAAAAATTGATTTTAATCAAAAAAGTCTAATTTGTGAAAAATTTAAGGGGGGAAGAAAACGACGGGAATTTTTTGTTATTACTTGGGACATATTCCTGAGTAAGAAAAAAAATATAAACAACAAAAATTATTAAAAATAATGTACAGCAGTGGAAATTATTTTACGAAAAATTGGTTTTAAATAGAAAAGTCTAATTTCTAAAAAATCTAGGGGGGTAGAAAATGACGAAAAATTTACAGGTTTCTTAAAAAACATATTTCGACTAATTAACAAAAAAAAAACAATTTAATTGTTATAAATAATGGCCAGCACCCATCTTTGACTGCCAGATTTTATTGTTTTTTTTTTAGAAAAATTTAGTTAAAAAAAAATCTAAGGAGGTAGAAAACGACGAAAATAATTTTTTCTTACTCAGGACATACACCTGAGTAAGGAAAAAAATATAAAAAATAAAAATTATTAAAAATAATGTACAGCAGTTGAAAATATTTTTCGAAAAAATTGGTTTTAAACAGAAAAGTCTAATTTGTAAAAAATCTAGGGGGGTAGAAAACGACGGGAATAATTTTTTCTTACTCAGGACATACACCTGAGTAAGGAAAAAATATAAACATTAAAAATTATTAAAAATAATGTACAGCAGTAGAAATTATTTTTCGAAAAAATTGGTTTTAAACAGAAAAGTCTATTTTGTAAAAAATTTAGGGGGGTAGAAAACGACGGAAATAATTTTTTCTTACTCAGGACATACATCTGAAAAAGGAAAAAAATATAAACAATAAAAATTATTAAAAATAATGTACAGCAGTGGAAATTATTTCTCGAAAAAATTGGTTTTAAACAGAAAAGTCTAATTTGTAAAAAATTTAGGGGGGTAGAAAACGACGGAAAATTTACAGGTTACTTAAAAAACATATCTCGACTAATTAAAAAAAAGAAAACAATTTAATTGTTATAAATAATGGCCAGCACCCATCTTTGACTAACAGATTTTATTGTTTTTTTTTAGAAAAATTTAGTTAAAAAAAAATCTAGGGGGGTAGAAAACGACGGGAATAATTTTTACTTACTCAGAACATACACCTGAGTAAGGAAAAAAATATAAACAATAAAAATTATTAAAAATAATGTACAGCAGTGGAAATAATTTTTCGAAAAAATTGGTTTTAAACAGAAAAGTCTAATTTGTAAAAAATCTAGGGGGGTAGAAAACGACGAGAATAATTTTTTCATACTCAGGACATACACCTGAGTAAGGAAAAAAATATAAACAATAAAAATTATTAAAAATAATGTACAGCAGTGGAAATAATTTTTCGAAAAAATTGGTTTTAAACAGAAAAGTCTAATTTGTAAAAAATCTAGGGGGGTAGAAAACGACGAGAATAATTTTTTCATACTCAGGACATACACCTGAGTAAGGAAAAAAATATAAACAATAAAAATTATTAAAAATAATGTACAGCAGTGGAAATAATTTTTCGAAAAAATTGGTTTTAAACAGAAAAGTCTAATTTGTAAAAAATTTAGGGGGGTAGAAAACGACGGGAATAATTTTTTCATACTCAGGACATACACCTGAGTAAGGAAAAAAATATAAACAATAAAAATTATTAAAAATAATGTACAGCAGTGGAAATTATTTTTCGAAAAAATTGGTTTTAAACAGAAAAGTCTAATTTGTAAAAAATCTAGGGGGGTAGAAAACGACGGGAATAATTTTTTCTTACTCAGGACATACACCTAAGTAAGGAAAAAAATATAAACAATAAAAATTATTAAAAATAATGTACAGCAGTGGAAATAATTTTTCGAAAAAATTGGTTTTAAACAGAAAAGTCTAATTTGTAAAAAATCTAGGGGGGTAGAAAACGACGAGAATAATTTTTTCATACTCAGGACATACACCTGAGTAAGGAAAAAAATATAAACAATAAAAATTATTAAAAATAATGTACAGCAGTGGAAATAATTTTTCGAAAAAATTGGTTTTAAACAGAAAAGTCTAATTTGTAAAAAATTTAGGGGGGTAGAAAACGACGGAAAATTTGCAGGTTTCTTAAAAAACATATTTCGACTAATTAAAAAAAAGAAAACAATTTAATTGTTATAAATAATGGCCAGCACCCATCTTTGACTGACAGATTTTATTGTTTTTTTTTAGAAAAATTAAGTTAAAAAATAATCTATGGGGGTAGATAACGACGGGAATAATTTTTACTTACTCCGAACATACACCTGAGTAAGGAAAAAAATATAAACAATAAAAATTATTAAAAATAATGTACAGCAGTGGAAATTATTTTTCGAAAAATTGATTTTAATCAAAAAAGTCTAATTTGTGAAAAATTTAAGGGGGGAAGAAAACGACGGGAATTTTTTGTTATTACTTGGGACATATTCCTGAGTAAGAAAAAAAATATAAACAACAAAAATTATTAAAAATAATGTACAGCAGTGGAAATTATTTTACGAAAAATTGGTTTTAAATAGAAAAGTCTAATTTCTAAAAAATCTAGGGGGGTAGAAAATGACGAAAAATTTACAGGTTTCTTAAAAAACATATTTCGACTAATTAACAAAAAAAAAACAATTTAATTGTTATAAATAATGGCAAGCACCCATCTTTGACTGCCAGATTTTATTGTTTTTTTTTTAGAAAAATTTAGTTAAAAAAAAATCTAAGGAGGTAGAAAACGACGAAAATAATTTTTTCTTACTCAGGACATACACCTGAGTAAGGAAAAAAATATAAAAAATAAAAATTATTATAAATAATGTACAGCAGTTGAAAATATTTTTCGAAAAAATTGGTTTTAAACAGAAAAGTCTATTTTGTAAAAAATTTAGGGGGGTAGAAAACGACGGAAATAATTTTTTCTTACTCAGGACATACATCTGAAAAAGGAAAAAAATATAAACAATAAAAATTATTAAAAATAATGTACAGCAGTGGAAATTATTTTTCGAAAAAATTGGTTTTAAACAGAAAAGTCTATTTTGTAAAAAATCTAGGGGGGTAGAAAACGATGGGAATTATTTGTTAATACTCGGGACATATTTCTGAGTAAGAAAAAAAATATAAACAATAACAGTTATTAAAAATAATGTACAGCAGTAGAAATTATTTTACGAAAAATTGGTTTTAAATAGAAAAGTCTAATTTCTAAAAAATCTAGGGGGGTAGAAAATGACGAAAAATTTACAGGTTATTAAAAAACATATCTCGACTAATTAAAAAAAAGAAAACAATTTAATTGTTATAAATAATGGCCAGCACCCATCTTTGACTGCCAGATTTTATTGTTTTTTTTTTAGAAAAATTTAGTTAAAAAAAATCTAAGGGGGTAGAAAACGACGAAAATAATTTTTTCTTACTCAGGACATACACCTGAGTAAGGAAAAAAATATAAACAATAAAAATTATTAAAAATAATGTACAGCAGTTGAAATTATTTTCGAAAAAATTGGTTTTTAACAGAAAAGTCTAATTTGTAAAAAATTTAGGGGGGTAGAAAACGACGAAAATAATTTTTTCTTACTCAGAACATACACCTGAGTAAGGAAAAAAATATAAATAATAAAAATTATTAAAAATAATGTACAGCAGTAGAAATTATTTCTCGAAAAAATTGGTTTTAAACAGAAAAGTCTAATTTGTAAAAAATTTAGGGGGGTAGAAAACGACGGAAATAATTTTTTCTTACTCAGGACATACATCTGAAAGAAGAAAAAAATATAAACAATAAAAATTATTAAAAATAATGTACAGCAGTGGAAATTATTTTTCGAAAAATTTGGTTTTTAACAGAAAAGTCTAATTTGTAAAAAATCTAGGGTGGTAGAAAACGACGGAAATATTTTCTTCTTACTTAGGACATATTCCTGAGTAAGGAAAAAAATATAAACAATAAAAATTATTAAAAATAATGTACAGCAGTAGAAATTATTTTACGAAAAATTGCATATTCACAGAAAAGTCTAATTTGTGAAAAATTTAAGGGGGTAGAAAACGACGGGAATAATTTTTTCTTACTCAGGACATACACCTGAGTAAGGAAAAAAATATAAACAATAAAAATTATTGAAAATAATGTACAGCAGTGGAAAATATTTTTCGAAAAAATTGGTTTTAAACAGAAAAGTCTAATTTGTAAAAAATCTAGGGGGGTAGAAAACGACGGGAATAATTTTTTCTTACTCAGGACATATATCTGAGTGAGGAAAAAAATATAAACAATAAAAATTATTAAAAATAATGTACAGCAGTAGAAATTACTTTTCGAAAAATTGATTTTAATCAAAAAAGTCTAATTTGTGAAAAATTTAAGGGGGGAAGAAAACGACGGGAATTTTTTGTTATTACTTGGGACATATTCCTGAGTAAGAAAAAAAATATAAACAACAAAAATTATTAAAAATAATGTACAGCAGTAGAAATTATATTTCGAGAAATAATTTCTACTGCTGTACATTATTTTTAATAATTTTTATTGTTTATATTTTTTTCCTCACTCAGATATATGTCCTGAGTAAGAAAAAATTATTCCCGTCGTTTTCTACCCTCCTAAATTTTTTACAAATTAGACTTTTCTGTTTAAAACCAATTTTTTCGAAAAATAATTTCCACTGCTGCACATTATTTTTAATAATTTTTATTGTTTATATTTTTTTCCTCACTCAGATATAGGTCCTGAGTAAGAAAAAATTATTCCCGTTGTTTTCTACCCCCCAAGATTTTTTTTTAACTAAATTTTTCGAAAAAAAAACAATAAAATCTGTCAGTCAAAGATGGGTGCTGGCCATTATTTATAACAATTAAATTGTTTTCTTTTTTTTAATTAGTCGAGATATGTTTTTTAAGTAACCTGTAAATTTTCCGTCGTTTTCTACCCCCCTAAATTTTTTACAAATTAGACTTTTCTGTTTAAAACCAATTTTTTCGAAAAATAATTTCCACTGCTGTACATTATTTTTAATAATTTTTATTGTTTATATTTTTTTCCTTACTCAGATATATGTCCTGAGTAAGAAAAAATTATTTCCGTCGTTTTCTACCCCCCTAGATTTTTTACAAATTAGACTTTTCTGTTTAAAACCAATTTTTTCGAAAAATAATTTCCACTGCTGTACATTATTTTTAATAATTTTTATTGTTTATATTTTTTTCCTTACTCAGGTGTATGTTCTGAGTAAGTAAAAATTATTCCCGTCGTTTTCTACCCCCCTAGATTTTTTTTTAACTAAATTTTTCTAAAAAAAAACAATAAAATCTGTTAGTCAAAGATGGGTGCTGGCCATTATTTATAACAATTAAATTGTTTTCTTTTTTTTAATTAGTCGAGATATGTTTTTTAAGTAACCTGTAAATTTTCCGTCGTTTTCTACCCCCCTAAATTTTTTACAAATTAGACTTTTCTGTTTAAAACCAATTTTTTCGAAAAATAATTTCCACTGCTGTACATTATTTTTAATAATTTTTATTGTTTATATTTTTTTCCTTACTCAGGTGTATGTTCTGAGTAAGTAAAAATTATTCCCGTCGTTTTCTACCCCCCTAGATTTTTTTTTAACTAAATTTTTCTAAAAAAAACAATGAAATCAGGCAGTCAAAGATGGGTGCTGGCCATTATTTATAACAATTAATTTATTTAACAATGAAATTTTTGTATTTTTAGAAGTTGTTTGTTGTTATGTAAACGTTAAATTTGATTTTGGTTAAGCATCACCTTTTAAATGATGAAATATTGCGATATTTATTGGAGGGGCACTGTTGGGAAATATTGGTGGTGAGCGCCTATGGATCGGTGCTGGCTACGACTGCTAGCTTCAGCCGGCTTTTGTAAATTCGATTTCTAACAAAATTTCGGTGGTTTGATAATTTAATTATTTTGTTGTTATTATAATATACATAGAGTTATTATTTTAATTACACGAGTTAATATTATATTTAAGATGTTAATTACATCATATTGAAACAACGCGGCTGGGAAATTTCTCGCAAGCACCGCGCAATTAAATATAATATTGCGAAGAAAATTAGGGTGCTGTTCTATATACGTTGGAACTTCTTATTAGCACACCTCTTCTTGTCCCCGCAGGGAGTGAATGAAATAAATCTCAAAAGGCCATAAATTACTTTTGATAATACTCAAAATAATCGTTTTAATTTGTCAAGTCTTTTATAAACCTGGGGGCAGATTATGTGCCCTGGAATAGGTCACTTTTAGCTCTAATTCAAATTTATTATAAAGAGTGAGCAAAAAAAAAAGAAATTTCTTTTTAAACCTCTATACAAGATTATAAAGTTTAGCACGTTATTCAGTTCCGTGGATATAAAAGTTTATCTTGATATTACACGCTCATTACTAATGTATCACTTAACTCTTAACAAAATTTATATTCTTGGGCAAAAAGAAAATTTTTTTAGCAGTAGAGAAAATTATTATTTATTATAATTATTATAATCATTATTATTTTTTTTCATTATTTTTATTTCTAACGTAATTTATTTAATTTATTTTTACTCTCACTCTCACATTTTCGTTCTTTTTTTCACTTTCAATTTTATTTTCTCTCCGCTTTAATATTTTTTCCTTTCTATTTACAATTTTTTTCACGAATTCAATGCGCAGGGAAAGTGTAAATAAAATTGAATTTAATTAAATTAGTCGGCAATTTTTTTTCCACTTGATAAGAAAAGTATAGAAAAAAAAACTCGGTGGGAAAAATAATAATCTTTAAAGTTCAAAATAGTCTTTAGTCGCTTAAAAAACTTGTGCAAATGTAAAAAAATTATCAAAGAAACACCTTGTGTCTCTAGATGAACGTGTACTTTTCAAAGAAGTTGTATTTTCTATCTGTTAAAAGACAGCGCGCAACTGTCAGTTAAACCCATCCTGTGTTTGTAATTTCATCTCGCATTAACCATGAAAAGCCTGTCAGGAAGATGAATACATCGCATGGTACGCGGACTCCTCTTTCCTGAGGGAGACTCAAGGTAAAAAAAATAGAGAGAGAGAGAAAAAAAGAACTCAGGTGCTTTGAATGAGCCAACAGCTATCTCAAATTTCCTCTGTTTCTACCGTGGCGTAAATGCACTGTCGACCTCGTGTTTACAAAGGTACTGTTGAAAAAAAAGAAAGAGAAAAAAAAGTTGCACTTTAATGAAAACGATTAAAGGTCCACATTACTCCACTAAGCATTCACAAGTTTTTTTTTCCTGCATTTTATCTTTTAGTCACACTTTTTTTTTGCCATCAAGTGTATATTAAAGCCGAATTGTTTAGATTTAAAATCGAAAAATTTTTTTTTTAATTTAGAAATATAGCAATATAGAAAAATATAGAAATAATTTTTTCTCGCTCGAAAAATGTTCACAAACCTCTTTTTTTCGATTTAAAAACTTAAATTCCGCATATTTGGCAATAAAACCGAAAAGCGGAGTGGGGGCAATGGGAGTGACAAGGAAGAAACCGAGCCTTCTCTCTCAGCCGCATTATCCCCACTCCTGTACTTGCGCACTAAACCATTTCCCACTTTCGTTAAATAAATAAAATTCGTTTCACATTATAATCACTTTTTCCCAAATGCGAATAAAAAAACAAAAAAGAACAAAGAATTTACTTCCAAAAATAGAAATTCTAGTTTATAAAAATTTATTTTCCTCTTTAAATTCTCATCACACTCTCTCTCTGTGATTAAGGAATTTGCAGTTTCTTGCGTTCATTATTTTTAAAGACCATTTTAAGCTCCATTTGGTGAACTTTCTTTTTTTCCACGTTCATTTTTTTAAGCATTTTATTTTCTCCCTTTCTTACGTGCGTTATAGCACTTTCGCAGAACAAAAAGCACAATGTTCCCTCATCTCATATATCAATAAAAATTTATTGTATTTTATTTTGTATATAGATGCGTGTAAATTAAAAAAGAAATAAATTTCAAACAAAATGAAGCAAAATGAAATCAATTTTTAATCAGAATTATAAATTCATTAAGATAAACGCGTTCGAGAATTTTTCATTTAGTAAATTGCCTCTTTTAAAAGAAAAAGTTCATTATCGTAATAGTCACTCATATCCAGGAAAGAAACTGTATCTGACTAATTGTTAATTAGATTTTAAAGTTCTTTACTTGAAAGTTCGAGTCCTGTTACAAGACCTATTATGAGTTATTAAAGGATGGAAAAGACAAGGTATTTAGAAGCTTTTGAAACTTTGTTGTGCAGGAAAATTACAATTGTAATTAAACTTATAATTTCAAATTATGATGATTTCCCTTTGATAGGAAATTTTCTTCTCAAGTCGAAATTTGATTTATGCGCTTGTGAAATGGTGAAAAGAAAATAATTCGCCGGTTGATTAGATTTTTCGAAAATAAAGTGAACTTCCCTTGGAAAAAAAATTATTTTTTCGCTGTAAAAACTAAAGGATACGTTTTTAGGTATTTCAGGGTAAAATTTTCGAAAACAGTTGTCCGTGTTTCGAATAAAAAGAAGGAGAGAAAAAAAATGTTTAAAAGATTTTGAAACTTATTGATTTTGGAAAAAAGCATAAATTCAATTGTGTCAATGAAACATTTTCCCTTTTGGCATTATCGAGTGCTGCGTGTGCTTTATTTTCTTCCCCACTGGGTCACGTTTTCTTGTCTGAAATCTTTATTTTACAATAAAACTCACGTCTCAATACTATATATATATATATATACATTCAATCGAACATATATAGTGTCACGTAAATTGGTATCGTTTTCAATAAAAACAAAATTTAGCGAACATGGCCCATAAATGTTTTTCCTTCTATTTTTTCATTTGCTCAAACAAAATCAAAAGGAAAATGTCAAAAATAAAAAACAAGGAAAAATTTCATAGAAAGAGTGTATTTTTTTACATTCCTTTTTTCCGAAAGAAATCGAAAAAATATTCTTTCAATTCAATATAGTGGTACCTAATTTCCATGCATGTTATTATAAAATTGTTTTTCTAATGAACTCACTCTCGTTTTTTTTTTCTTTAATAAAAGAAAAAGCACTATACATATGGTTATTTTTATCTCTTTCATTTGGTTTCATTCAGAAAAAGGATGCGCCGCCACTCTTATATATATACACAGTGTGTGTCTCTCTCTCCCCGGGAAGTCTCGCATACTTAATGCTGGGCTTTTCAACATAACTTTTAAAAAGGAACACAACAGTTTACGATCGATTCTATGTCAAGTGCTTTTCATGCCCAAGTTACGATCACAAAATATTAAAAGCGTTTGTCACTTTTTGTCATGGAAATTACCTGTTTTTTTATCTTTTTTTTTTTTTTTTTGAAAAACATTCACGCTTTTTATGACGTGAACAGTAAAACAACCTTTGATTACAGGAAGTTGACATTTATTTTTCATGTGCACAAAACAGAATCATTTTCATATTTTATCTTTGCTTGAAATCTTCAAGGGTCGTTTTTGAATTTCAAAAAAAGAAAAGAAAAAGAAAAGAGATTTCAATAACTTTGGGAGAATTTAAATATTTTTTTTTAGACTCATGAGGGTTCATTATTTACTTCTCACAAGAGTGTCACTTAAATGAAATTCAATTAAAGGAATCGTGACTTATGCTCTAAATTAGAAAAAATTTCTATTCTTTAAAAAATATTTATTTTAATATTTTTTTTTATTTCATGATTATTTCGATTTTTGACACAGTTCAAAATTGATAATCATGAGATTTTAAAATAATACCAGAATGGATTACAAATTTCTGCAACAGTTTAATATCTCTAGAATTAAATTAACACAAAAAAAGATTTTAATAATAATTTTACAAAAATTTTAATCGAATTCTTGGAAAAATTTCAATTATTTTCAAAAGTTTTCTAAAATTCAATAATTTTTAATAACTACTATTTCAATCAATTTTTCCAAAAGAATTCCATTCTTTAAAAAAAATCTGAATACAATTTCTACGAAAACATTCTATTATTTTCATAAATAATAAAAAATTTTACAGAAATTCAATTATTTTCATAAATAATAACATTTCTACAGAGATTCAATTATTTTTATAAATTATAAAATTCTTTTAGGAATTCAATTATTTTCATAAATAATGAAACTCATTGCAGAATAATAAAATTCTTCTCTGATATTCAATTATTTATTTATTTTACAAAATTTTAATCAAATTTTTGTAAAAATTTCAATTATTTTCAATAAGTCTCAGACTACCTAATACTAGAACAATTTCAATTAATATCCGAATAATGAAAATTAATTTAATCCACAATTAATAAAGAGTAACCACAGCCGACAATTAGCAGAAGATGAAAAAATTACTTTTTTCAAAAGTTTTCTAAAATTCCATAACTTTCAATATCTGCTATTTCAATCTAATTTTCCAAAAGAATTCCATTATTAAAAAAAAATAATTATACAATTCTACTCAAACAATCAATTATTTGCATAAATAATACAATTTTTTACAGAAATTCAATTATTTAAATTTTTTTTATAAATTTCATCGCAATAATTCAATCATTTTCATAAATAATAACATTATTTCTACAGGGATTCAATTATTTTTATAAATGATAAAATTCGTTAAGGAATTCAACTTTTTTTATAAATAATAAAACTCATTGTAGAATTTCAATAATTTTTAATGCAATTTTCATCAAATTCCTCGAAAAGAGTAATTATTCTTAAAAAATCTTATTAAATTTCGTCCAAAGAATTTAATGATTTAATAAATTTGTTAATAACACTTTTTATGAGAATTTAATTTCAAGAAACATGAAATTAATAAATTATTTATTTATTTATTTAAATAATTCAATTCTCGTAGAATTTACTAATAAAAATGATTTAAAAAATGAATTTCAGTTTAAATTTTAGATTTTCTTAAGTATTAAAAGCATTATATCGTGGATTTTTAGTAATAATTAAATTTTCAAAAAGTTTCAAACTAAAATCATTGAAATTCTTAATTTTTATATATTTTTGACAAAAAATTCTGTAGATATAATTTTTTTTTTAAAGTTTAATAGGAATGTTATTGAAATTATTTCAAGTTTTTGTTTTTCAAAATATATTTAATTGCAGAATTTCCAAATAATTGAAATTTTGTAAAATTGAATTGTAAACGAATAAATTTGAAAATTCTCATAAAACTCGTCGCAGCGTTTCAATTATTTTTAATACAATCATAATTGAATTCTTTGAAAAAAGTATTTATGTTTATGCAAGTTTTAATAGCATTCGACAAAATAATTGAATTATTACAAAATTTGTTACTAAAGTTCTTTATGAGAATTGAATTTTGAGAAACATTCAATTATTCAATAAATTATTTACTTTTTCATTTAAATAATTAAATTCTTGTAGTATTTTGTAATAAAAATTGATTTAAAGACAAAATTTGAAGTAAAATTTCAGTAATAGTTAAAAATAACACCAAAATGGATTATTTAACTTAATTATTTAACATAATTATTTAACTTCATCATTTAACTTAATTATATAACTTAATTATTTAACTTAACTATTTAACTTAATTATTAAATTTCAATTAGTTACGAACTAATTTACTAAATAATTCACTAAGTTACTGTCTAACAACTAGCTAAATAACTTACAAATATAATTACTAATTAATTTCACGGTAAATCGTTAGGTATTAAAATAACATCAAAAAGGATTAAAATAAACCAATTTAGTGTTATTTTAATCCATTTTGGTGTTATTTTAATACCTAACGATTTACCGTGTTACTGACAAACTTGCTGATTATTTAACTTAGTTAGCTAGTAACAAAGTTAAATAATTAGTAAGTTAATTAGCAATTATATTTATAACTTATGAAGCTATTTTGTTAGTAAATATAATCAGTTAACTAGTATCTAAGTTAAATAATTACTAAGATAATTAGTACTTAATTTTACAAGTTATTTAACTACCTTTGTTAGTTTGTTAACTTTATTAGTATAGGTTAGTTAAAAAAAAATAGTCAGTATGTTAGTTCCTAACTTAGTTAATTTAATAGTGAGTCACTTAGTTACTAATCGTTGACTTGGTTTTTATTAGAAGTAAAATTTCAAAAAGAGTAAAAAATAACACCGTAAATAGATTATTTGAATCCTTTTTGGTATTAATTTAATCTGCAATGCTTTTTAATAACTTACAATTTACTGTGAATTTATAAAATAATTTTTTTTAAAGATAATATTAAAATTAGTGCTTATGGAATATAATGGGCAAGATGGTGATTAAATATATTTATATATATATATAAACGGAGAATCATAAATCAAAGTCGTTTGTACAAAATGGAAAAAAAACAGGGGTAAAATAATATTCCTTGCAGGGGACACTCGGGGAATTCACGAAAGGTCTCTGACTCTCTAACGAGGTGTACGATGGAATAAGAGAGCGAGGGGGGCGCGTTTTCTCTTCTGAATTTTACAAATGCTCTCTCTCTCTCTTTATCTCTCCTCTCTCTTTTGCTTTTTCTCCCTCTCTCTCATTTTCTCTTTCTCCATCTCTCTCGTTTTCTCTTTCTCTCTCTCTTTTTTCTTTTTCTCACTCTCCACGAGGGCTATGTCCTAAAACAATGCACGAGAGTGCGAGTTACCCCTCTTTGGAAACAGCTGGACGAAGATGTTTCGAACGTAAACTCTAGAGAAACAAGCAATTGAATCAGACGCAAAGAGAGAAAAATGAAAAAAAGGAACAAAAAAATGAGGTGTACGCCGATAATTTTAGAAGTGAACACACACACATAAAGTGAAAAACATATATGTATATATAAATGCTCAGTGAAGATGGTTTTAATAATATACAGAGAAATGTCCAGCTGGCGTGTGCGCGCGCGCGAATAGGATAATAAACGAGGGCACATGTAAACACAAACCCCCTTTCGAAAAAAAAAAAAAATAAAAACATTCCTTTTCTATTCTATACTTGGTCACATGACACGTCGTCGGAGAATTAAGAATGATTTATCATTGAGTGTCGCATGCTGACACACTATTATCCACTTATATCACCGGGAAATCGTCTGATTCTATCGTTTCAATTAATTCCATGTTACCGCAATTAATTTTTTTCCCTTCTTTATTTCAATTATTGTAGTTAAACTCCCGCCTTCATTGCAATCAAGTTCTAATTACATTAATCGAGACAGTATAAGACATTTTTTTAGAAATAGACGAAAAAAGGGTTTTTTTTATTGAATTTATCAAGACGGATGTAATCGATAATTTCATTTTTTAATTTTTTTTTATTAAAGCGAATAGAATTGAAAAAGCTAAGCATGGTTAGAACTATTTTTATCTTTCCAATAAGAGGAAATTATTTTCTCGATGTTTGGCTAATAATAAAGGGCAAAGAAATATCAAATTTTGTCCGACTTGTAAACAAACGAAAATTATTTTTTTCGAGCTGTGGCGAAAAAATAATCTATTAATCATTCCCAAGTTTTGAACGTTCAAATGAACGAAACATTTTTTATTGAAGATATTTTAATAAATTACTAATCATAAAAAATTTTAAAAACTAAAAATGTACTTTTACAAACTCAGTAATTAATTTTTTGGATAGTGAAGACAAATAATTGCAATAAAAACTTAATTTTTAGAAGAATTAAATAAATTTCGTTCATTTGAACGTTCAGAACTTTTGGATCTTATCTATTAAAAAAAATAATCTAATTTTCAAAACATTTAAATAAGAAATTTTTTTCGCAGCTCGAAGAAAAATGTTATTTTTCCCTACTTTTCAAACTAAAGGAAAAATAATATTTTTCACGATAAAAACAATACGAATAAAGGTTATTCCAAATAAAATGTATACCATATAAATAAAATGTACAGATACCACAAATAAAAAATGACATCATAACCCATGGCAATATGAACGCATCGCATGATTATCAAGTTCTTTTAACATCTCCATCAAGTTTGATGGTGAAAACAAATCATCATAACAAAAGTATAAAATAAAAAAATTTTTACATTTTAACAGAATCGACTCAAACCAAAATACAACCTCTATTGAATCTAAACTACAAAAAAAGTATTTAACTTTTATCAGAATAAAACATTTTCATCGTTTTTTGTAATAAATAACAAAAAAAAAATTGCATATATTGGTAAAAAGCATTTTTTCCCTGTTGCTTTATTTTAACGAATTTTTTTTTTCAATTACAGAAAAAAACTCAACGTAAACAAAATGTTTTTTTCCCAAAAAAAGAATAATGAAAGAAATTTCATTTTTTTTTTTTTTTTTGAGAGAGATCCATTTGGAAAATTCGTGACGCTGTACTATTTTTCTATGAAAGTTGATATTTTAAAAATGACTAAAATTTCATATAAAGTATTGAATGACTCTTCTGGTGAAAAAGTAACCTGACTATTACTTGATTTCTCTCGAACCGCCTCTGATGTTAACTTGACGGTTTATTCCCATACCCCTATATAACACGTTTTTCCCTTTAAGCGCAAGAGAGGTGCTGAAAATAGATTCCCGAGAATCCCTTCCGTTTTCTCTATATTCACCATCCTTTCTCGGGAATAAATCATACTTATTAATTGTGCCCACAAAATGCAAAGAGCGCTCTCTCTCTCTACTGCTGCTGCTGCTGCAGTTGACAAAAGTAATTAGACAGCAAATTTTCAAGGCAAAATTGATTATAGGATTACTTAATCACATAAAAGAGAATCTTTCCATAATTTTATAATATTTTCTCCTGGAATTTTATTAATAATCTTAATTGTTACTTTATCATTATTAATTCTTTGTTAATTTAACTTATTAATTCAGTTTGAATAGTCCAAGGGAAAGGGAAATATTTTTTCCGAAAAAATTTAATTTATTAATTCAGTTTGAATAGTCCAAGGGAAAGAGAAATATTTTTTCCGAAAAAAGGGTAATAAATTAATTTTTGAAATATTTATTTTTGAAATAAAAGTAGGAACTGAGGAGAAAAAGAAATTAGAGTGTATTTTTTGGAAAACATTTGGAAAGAAGTTTCCAGGAAATATTTTAAATGAATCCAGGGCTCGAATCGTCTTTCAGACTCAAAAAAAGTTGCTTTAGTCGCATAAATTCACAACAAAAGTCACGAAAAGTCGAATAAAATTTCCGAAAGAGTCGGAAAAAGTCGAATAAAATTTATTTCTCGCCAACAAATACTTTAACATCAAACAATCTGGAATAATAGTTAATAAAATTTAATAAAATGCATATCAAAATTTTAATTAGGTATTTTTAACAATTTTTTTTTAAATCTGTTCAAAATTTCAATTCTTTTTAAAAATAATAAAATTCTTTTCCAAAATTCAATTACATTCAAAAATTTTGTTTTAAATTTCTCGTCAAAATTTTATAAATAATAAAATTCATCAGGGAAATTCAATTATTTTTAAAAGTAATAAGATTCTCAGCAGAATTTCAATTATTTTCAAAATTTTTTTTAATTTCTCGTCAAATTATCATTATCTTCATAAATAAAAAAAAATTCATCATGGAAATTTAATTATTTTCAAAAGTTCTGATAAAATTCTTTGCAAAATTTAATTATCTTCAAAAGTTACAGAATTCTTCGCAGAAATTCAATTATTTCCAAAATATTTTTTAAATTCTTAAAATTTCAATAATCTTTATAAATATCAAAATTCTTCTTTATAAAATTTAATTACTTTTAAACATTTTTAAAAAAAAATCTGTTCAAAAATTCTATTATCTTTATAAATAATAAAATTCTTCTCTGTAATTCAATTATTTTCAAAGAATTTTAATAAAATTTTTGTCAGAATTTCAATTATTTATTTATTTCTGTACATTCGTAATTATCTTTATAAATAATAAAATTCTTCTCTAAAATTCATTTATGTGAAAAAATAATGAAATTCTTCGCAAAAATTCAATTAGATTCAATTTTTTTTTAAATTTCTCGTCAAAATTTAATAAATAATCAAATTCTTTTCCAAAATTCAATTACATTCAAAAATTATGTTTAAATTTCTTGTCAAAATTTTATAAATAATAAAATTCATAATCGAAATTCAATTATTTTTAAAAGTAATAAGATTCTCAGCAGAATTTCAATTATTTTCAAATTTTTTTTTTTAATTTCTCGTTAAATTATCAATATCTTTATAAATAAAAAAAAATTCATCATGGAAATTTAATTATTTTCAAATGTTCTGATAAAATTATTTGCCAAATTCAATTATCTTCAAAAGTAATAGAATTCTTCGCAGAAATTCAATTCATTCAAAAAAATTTTTTTTAATTCTCAAAATTTCAAATATCTTTATAATTATCAAAATTCTTCTTGAAAATTGAATTACTTTTAAACATTTTCATAAAAATCTGTTCAAAAATTCAATTATCTTTATAAATAATAAAATTTTTCTCTGTAATTCAAATTATTTTCAAAGAATTTTAATAAAATTTTTGTCAGAATTTCAATTATTTATTTATTTCTGTACATTCGTAATTATCTTTATAAATAATAAAATTCTTCTCTAAAATTCATTTATGTGAAAAAATAATGAAATTCTTCGCAAAAATTCAATTAGATTTAATTTTTTTTTAAATTTCTCGTCAAAATTTTATAAATAATAAAATTTATCATGGAAATTCAATTATTTTCAAAAGTAATAAGATTCATCGCAGAATTTCAATTATTTTCAAATTTTTTTTAATTTCTCGTCATATTATCATTATATCTTCATAAATAATAAAATTTATCATGGAAATTCAATTATTTTCAAAAGTTCTGATAAAATTCTTTGCAAAATTCAATTATCTTAAAGAATAAGAAAATTCTTCTCTGAAATTCAATTATTCGCAAAGAATTTAAATAAAATTATTGTCAAAATTTTAATTATCTTTATAAATAAAAAAATTAATCCTAGAAATTCAATTTTATTAAATTCTTTTTTTTTTATAAAATCTTATGATATAAAAAAATGATTTTATCACTCGATCATCTTTAATTATTATAAAAAAAAGAAGAAATCAATTTGTGATGTCGATTTTTTCATGAGATAACAATTTTTTATAAGTAGTTTAATTTCAAAAAGGTTTGAATTTGAATCTTTTGAAGAATTTTAATTCTTATGGAAAAAGAATGATTAAATATTTATTTAAAAAAAAGTTATTGCTGTTTTTTGAAATATTTTAAAGAAATCTGTAAATAAACTTCACAGAACATTTTTTTGACTAAAACTTTTTTCATTAACTTTAATTTTCTGAAAATTTAAAAAATTTCAGTCGCATTTTACTAATAAAAATCTCGAAAAAGTCGATTAGTCGCATCTTTTCACAAAAAAGTCGAAAAAAATCACATTTCCTTAAAAGGGAATTTTTCCATAATTTTTAATATTTTCTCCCAGAATTTTATTAATAATCTTTCCTTATCATTTTTTTTAATAAAAAAAAGGTCTGTTTGAATAGTCCAAGTCAAAGGGAAATTTTTTTTCTGCAAAAAGTGTAATAAATAAATTTTTCAAATATAGAAGAAATAATGTTTTTCATATTCTCTTTTTTATTTACTATTGAGAATTGAAATAAATTGATTTCTTTGAGGCAATTTTCGGGTGAATCTCTCTCACACGTGGTATTTTCCGGAATTATGCACGAAATTCCACTGGGAGTGTGTGAACCGATTTCTGTCTGTTCAGAAACGGGGGGGTTTTTTTTCGGAGGGAGAAGAGGTGTGGTGGGTTTCGAGGATAGGGTTGTCTGGAATTTTGATAACGCAAAGGTCGAACGTGCTTTACCGCAAGAACCATGGTATTTCCTTTAGGTAACCGCGAAATGAAAAAATCTCTAACTCAACTATGCAAACATGTGACATTTCAAACTCTTATTCAATAAAAGAAATACTTTCTGAAAGTATTTTTCAATACCGCACACTTCGATTACACTTTGACTTTTTTATTTTTAACTTATTTTTATCGATTTTCCTTTCGCTCAATGTTTAGTTTGAAATTTTCGAAAAGAGGAGTTTTTTATTTTCTTGTTTCTTGTTTATTGTTTATTATCAAGGGGTGGGAATAGAAATAAATGAAAATATTTGTTTGTAAAAATATTTAATTTCAATATTAATTCATGAAAAGTTTTTCACGATTTTTTTCTTTTCGACAATGTGAATATTTTTCAGAATGTTTATTTTAAAATCCTCCCCGAAAGATCGAGGGAAAAGCGAGGTAGATATGACTTGAACTTTACTTTTTTTTGCCCTTTACAGCTTTGAAATTTTGAAGCGCTTCTTGTATGTTCGCACTGTGTTAAATAAGTAAGAGTCTGTTTATTCAGTGAGAGCGGAGATTTATCGCGAGACATATGTGCCTGACCCTCTTCAAAGAGGACTAAAGTGACCGAAGTGACCGAAATACACAGCAAAAAGGAACAGAGAAATTCAAAATATTATGGAGAGACGAATGTCATGATCGTTTTACACTTGTTAAACAAGAAGATCCTTGAAGAAATTTTACCATCTCACTAATGCACTTATGACAATTCTCTTCATGATTAGAAAATTTAAAAAAAGAAAATTTAATTTCTCCTTTCCTCGATTCGGTTCTTTGAATAAATAGCGACATAGACGAAAAGATTCTTTTAGTTAAAAAAAAAGATTCTCATTTATTACAAAAGTTACTAAATTTTACATTTTTATGAAATTTTTTTTTAATTTCGACTTGCTTTTCATTTAAAAAATGTTTATGATTAAAAAGCGAGTTTTTTATTAACTAGAATATTTGTAATATGAAAAATGTAATATATTTAAATACGATTTTAGTTTCAGGAAAAATGTAATAAAAAAATATTTTCGTTCACTCAATTTTAACATTTCATTATTAATTCTGGTAGAAATTTGTAAATTAAAAAATAACTTCCTTTCCATGCGCTTTTTTAAAATAATTATTGTTAAAGGGAAAAATGTCTCTTATCCTGTTTATTACCCACTGGTTTCAAAAAAGTGCTAATTGAACAAAATTTAAAAACTTCTTGTCTCGTAAACTATTTTTCAGAAAAGAATACTTTACAATTTCCTCTATTGCAATAAGGGTAAAATATTTACATTCTTTTTTAAATAAAAATTCATTTTTTTAGCGTATAAAAATGAATAGTTAACAAAATTACTCCGCTAAGTGGACATACACGTGACTCCTAGTGTATATAGTTGAGTGTAATAATTAAAGTCAAATAAATGTAAGTGGAAAATTTTTTTCCTGAAAAAAATTGCAAGTACAGTTTCCAAGTGCAATTCACATCATCGTTGCTTGATAGGCTCACCTAGTGGAATTTGTGGAATTTCACAGTGTGGTTCGCCAGTCCTGAATTGTACAAAGTATGCAAATATAGACGAGATGGAAGTAGAAAGAGTAGTAGAGTTGACTGAAGAGGGGATTGTGGAGTTGTCGAGAGATGGAATGGAATATATGACACACGAGTGAATTCTGTACAAAGAGGGTAAAAAGAAAAGAGAAAACGGAGGAGAAAAGAAAGTGAGATAAATAGAAGGAAAAAAAAGAAAAATGGAAAGAGGGGAAAAAGAATCGAATGAGAGTAGATAAGAGAGAGAGAGAGAAAAAAAAGGAGAAGGGAAAGAGAAAAATGGGAAGAAAAGAAATGAGAAATGGGGAGAAAGAGGAAAAAAAAGAAAAAATATATAAAAGAGGAAGAAAGAAGGAAAAAAGAGAAAAATAGAATGAGAGTAGATAAGGGGGAGAGAAAAAGAAGAAGGGGAAGAGGAAAAGAAAAAGGAGAAGAGGAAGAGAAAAATGGGAAGAAAAGAAATGAGAAATGGGAAGAAAAAGGAAAAAAATATAAGAGAGAGAGAAAAAAGGAAAAAAAGAGAAAAAGAAAAAAATAGGAAAGAAAAAAGTGGAAGAAGACGATGAGAGAAGAAGAGAAACAAAGAAGTAGAGGAAAGGGAAAAAAGTAGGGGAAAGGGAAAAAAGTAGAGGAAATAGAAAAAAAGAAGAAAAAGAATGAAAAACATAGAGAAGAAAAAGAGGAGAAAATGTAAAAAAGAGGAACAAGAAAAAAAGCAAAAATAAAGGAAAAAGAAGAAACAAAAGCCAAAAAAATGTAAAACAAATAAACAAAGAAGAATAAGACACAAAAATCAAAAAGGTAATAAAATAAAAGAAAAAAAACGAAAAATTAAATAATATCAAAGATTCTCAAGAAATCGTAAAGAGAAAGAAAGAAAGAAAGACAGAAAGAAAGAAAGAAAGAAAGAGAGAGAGTGATGAGGAAATACAGCAAGAGAAACACTATTACAGTATTGGCAAACTACAGTGTAAATCCAATTTGTGTGAAACATCGAGAGTTACAGAGGCGTTTCATTCATTAGTCCTTATTAGGCTGTATTATGCAAAAATGAGTCAACCAATAGTGCCAAACCGGAAATTAGCTATCCTTCTCTTTAGCAATTTGTTGAACAAAACCTTTGGTTGGATAAGTTAAGCACCAAACCGATGCGATGCGAGGTATTCCAACATTATTCCCAAAGGACTCTCAATTACGCTCGGTTTCATCAGCTCGAATTAATTACAAATTACATTCGATGATATTTGCATTTTAAAACTTTTACTTCTCATTCACATTTTTCAAATTTACCGTGAAGCCCGGCTTGAAAACTAATTCATTAATTTACAAGAAACAAAGTTTTTATAATGCACTGAAAATTATTAACAAAATGTTGTTCCTTTTTTGTGTTAAATGTCAACCTTTATAACTGATGTCGAAACACTTTCGTAATGAAGGAATACAACAAAAATGACTTTTAGTAAAAAAAATTTATTCAGAAATATTTATTCAAAAGTATTTATTCAAAAATATTTATTCAAAAGTATTTATTGAAAAATATTTATTCAGAAATATTTATTCAAAAGTATTTATTCAAAAATATTTATTCAAAAATATTTATTTAAAAATATTTATTTAAAAATATTTATTTAAAAATATGCCAAAAATATTTATACAAAAATATGAAGATAAAAAAACATTTTTTCAGAAAATTTGAATGAAGAAAGTGAGAACTGAAGGAAAAAAGAAATTAAATTGTATTTTTTTGGGAAATACTTGTAAAGAAGGTAACGGAAAATATTTAAAATGAATAATTGAAAGAGAAGAAGAAGAAGCGCACGCGCCGGATCGTGGTGGGGGACAATGAGAGTGAGAGAGAAGTCTAGGAATTTCTCTCTCGCTCTCATTGCCCCTCCAAGCGTTCCTGCGCCTGCGCGCTAATTCTTCTCAGTTATCTGAAGCATCTCTGTTAAACTTGTTTCCGAAAATTTTTCCAAAAAAATACTAACAGTAACTAACTAAAATTTCCAGATAAAAAGCAAATTTTTTCGATATAATATTTCTTTAATTTAAAAATTCAATTAAATAATATTTCCCCTCGAGGTAAATTCTAGACAAAAATAACAACTCTCCCGTCACATTATATGCTCCTAATGAAAAAAATTCACACCTTTAAATTAAATATTAATCCTAAATATTTTTGCCCCCTTTCCACGCCACAATGAATTCATAATAAGAACATTGTTATTTTTTTTCAACAAAAAAAAGCATTTTTTAAATTAATTATGCATTCAAATTGCTGTTAGCAAAATGCAATTGTAAAAATTAAAAAATTTAACAATCGCAATTCGTATGTAGAGAAAATAAATTTAAATTACTCAATTAGTTGAAATAGCGCAACTATGTATTAAAAATAATTCTCGTAATTATACAAAACAGGGAAAAAAAATTGAAGAAAAAAAAACATTGTTGGCGAATTCTTAAAATGTATACATATCGTTTGTTTATTTTTCTTTCATTTTTATTTCATTCCACTTTTACATTAAATAAAGTAACAAGATCCTCGTCTTTTTTTCTGCAACATTTTTTTTCCCCTCTTTCAACCAGGTGGAATCCATAAGCAAAACATATCAGCTATAAATATTTGTTCAAGAAAAACACTATTTTTAGAGGGGAAAAAAATTTCTCCAACTCGAAACGTTTTTATTAAACTAAAAGAGCATGTTTGACGTTACATCTTTTGACGATAATGTAAACAAACATTTTTTTGGAATTAATTTTTCACGTAGATAAATATTTAGAAAAAAAAAATTAATTCACACCTGCAACAATTACTTTTTAATTAGTTTTTATATTTTTTAATAACATTCTGTAGAAAATTTTCCCTTTTCTAACATTTTTTTTTGGATTAATTTTTCACGTAGATAAATATTTAGAAAAAAATTAATTCACACCTGCAACAATTACTTTTTAATTAGTTTTTATATTTTTTAATAACATTGTGTAGAAAATTTTCCCTTTTCTAACATTTTTTTGGAATTAATTTTTCACGTAGATAAATATTTAGAAAAAAATTAATTCACACCTGCAACAATTTCTTTTTAATTAGTTTTTATATTTTTTAATAAAATTCAGTAGAAAATTTTCCCTTTTTTAAATTCTAATTCTCATTGTATTAAATCGAAGGTTGAAAAATGAAAATATTCTCATTAAATAAAAATTTTATTAATTGGAATTCAATAAAGTGGAGACAAAAAAATTTTAATTAACATTCTCCGGGGCGAAATAGCGGAAATATAAATTATTAAAATGTATTTAAAACGATAAAGAAAGGTTAAGGGGAAAATTACAATGAAAAAAAAAGAAACGTTCTTGGGAGTCGTGTGTTTTTTAGCGCCCGCGAGAGAGGACCATAATCTTTAAAACCGAGAATGTATGACTGCGTACAACCACAGCGCTTTTGCAGTATTGACATTTGACCCGGAATAACCCATTTTTGTTGGAATATTAAAGTTCTATTCCGCAAGCACACTCTCCTCTTTTCTCTCAGTGAGTATATTTTCCAGAGAAAAAAGTCTTAAACGACCCAACAATGAACTTCATCCTCAACATGAATTATGTACGAATTTACATTTCTACATTCCTGAATCTTGGCACACGCTTCAAAGAATTTATTTTACTTTTGTAATAGATTTGCAAATGGCTATTATCTTTTGGGTTCAAAAAATATATCAAAAACTCTTCTTTATATATATATACATCGAGATATATTTATTATTTTATGTGTATACGAATTTTCCTCTTTTTTCTCTAAATTAGAAAAATTCTCCTCTCTTTCCTATTATTGAAAAATTGTCCAACATTTAACGAGACTAAAGAAAACTGGGTCAACGTGAAATTATTCATGTTCCCGAATATTGAATTCCTGGAATTGTGCACCAAAAACGTTATGTTGACATTTTCAAATTGCGTTTCTCTAAAGCTTTATACCAATTGCGATTTACCTTTAATCTACTAGTCAATTGAAAACAGGGGGAAAAAAAGAGAAGAGAATGTGTAGCCAAAAAATCATTATTTACGGGTAGAAAATTAGAATTACGCGCTTGGCTTTGTTGAATAAAAATTCAAATTTGATCAATATTTTTCTCCACGTGAAAATTTATTATACTATTAAAAATTTTGCATTCCAAATTTCTTCATTTAAAGTTTTTTTTCTCTCTCCTCTTTTTTTATGGCTTCTGATAAATGTTAACGTATACATTATTTAAATTTCAAACAATATTTCATTTATTTTTCCGAGTTCATTAGATTCAAGTATAAAAAAATTTTGTTCAAAAAAAGTTTGTTTTTTCGAAAGTTTTGCAAAAGGTAAAAAAAAACGTTGGTAAATAATCGGTATTTCCTTTTAATGTAATTTTTCTACTGATTTGATGTATTTCGAGTACAAAAAAACTTCTTTTTTTTGGAATAGCGGTTCTTGAACTAACTTTTAACTTTTTCCTGGAAGGGAAAAAAAGAGAGTGGGAGAGAAAGAAAAACACGTTGAAAAATTTCTTTCCTCGGGATTTCCTAACCGAGGTATTTTAGCGAGTATTTCGCTATCAGGATGGACGATCGTCCATACTCGTATACATATATACATAGTTATATATACAGAAATCGCGTGCAAGCACCAGAGATGAACCACCCCCAAGGGAGGATGCTGGCCTCGATTCCACTAGCATTCCACAAATCGCATTTCATCTCAGAAATAGACAAAAGGTTTGACGTCGTTTCAACGAAAAAAAAATGAGGGAAAAGGAAAAATTAGGAACAGACAGACATTTACCGTAAACTCCATTATGTATGAAAGAGAGACATTTGAAAAATGTAATAATTTGGAAAAAAGAATTTTTTTTAAGGACTAACATGTGGAAAAATTGTCCTAAACGATGAATTTTTGTAATGAAATGTGAATTTTGAATTTATATTTTTGAATTTATATTTTTGAATTTGTATTTTTGAATTTGTATTTTTGAATTTGTATTTTTGAACTTGTATTTTTGAATTTGTATTTTTGAATTCGTATTTTTGAATTTGTATTTTTGAACTTGTATTTTCGAATAACGTAACATTACTGACTGTATAACTTTGTTGTGGTTCGAAAACCTGGATTTATCAATCGTAGCTTAACTGAGCTAACGGAGATTTACATGCAACACAATTTCATAGAGCTTTATAACGAATCAGTTGAGATGTTATCTATGTAGGTTCAATTTCGAAATAACTATTTTAGGGGATAGTTTATTTATTCCATGTGCTGGATGAAATTGTTCTGGAAATGATTTCACGTGCATTGGAAGCAATAGAGAATTTAGAAGTTAGGGCTTATTATTAAATTATTCAATCTAATGATCGTTAATGAAAACAATAAAGATCAAAAAGAAGCTGATTTTAGATCTTGTCCTACATGCTTAAAAAATTTTCCACTTAATCTGTACGATTGTAAATAACAAGTGTAATAGTTTTTTAGTTTGTAAATTTTATTTCAAGATCAAAAAGAAGCTGATTTTAGACTACATGCTTAAAAAATTATTCCACTTCTTAATCTTTATGATTGTAGATAACAAGTGGAATGGTTTTTTATTTTGTGGATTTTATTTACTTTCCGGTAAATTTTAACTATTAAACTCGACTTAAACTTTTGTTTTAACTTCAAATTTACACCGACCACTGAAAGTTACACTCGTGTATTTGCTGAATTCAAATCACACAAGTTTATTCACTCAGCAAACTGTTTAGGTTATAGCTCATATCTTTCATAAACACTTTGGCGACTCACCAGCTTCTGAAAGCAAACATATTTTTGTATTCTTTCCAAAGCATCAATATACAAAACCCTTTATTTAAATGATTAAATTTAACACTTGCTACACAAGCTTTGTTGTCATTAAGCCACATGACAAATTTAATAGTTTGAAAGTGATATTACCCAAAAAAACAAACAGTAGACGATGGTAGATTCAAAAAGAGTAAAATTTACATTAGATTGAAACACTATTTTATGTCACCCAATAGAACAGTATTCGAGGATTTGAATTATTTAACAAATCTGCAAAATTATAAAAAAAATCATTCGGAATCCCTACTGAATTACTTTCAAACTTTCCTTTTCCAAATTTAATGAAAATTCTTAATTTCTTCAAAAATATAATTTTTTTACGGTCTTTCATTAAATATAATTGAGGAGCAAGTTTTCAAAATCTGATAAATCCAAATTTTGTCATTTTGAGAAATTTAAACAAATGACAATTCTCACATAACCATTAAAAATAATTTTAATGTAGAAAAAATGTAATAAATTCTTTATTTTTAAATATTTTTCTATTTAAAAAGCTTTGTTTGTAATTAAAATTTATTGTAATAAAGGAATTTCAAGGTTTTAGTAATTTTTTCTTATAAAAAATTAAAATTAAAAATAATCAAGGTTAGGCAAAAATATATTTAAAATTGAAAATTCTTTGGTAATAAATTTTTTTCTTAAATTGAACAGTGATTTCTAACAACAACTTGAATTAAAATTCAAAATTCATTTCAATAAAAATTGGCAAATTTTCAATTGTTTCAATTTTTTTAAAAATTATTTTCGGAAATAGAAGTATTTTTAAAAGATTTAAGTTTCATTTTTTCAAGAAACAATTTTACGAAATTTCTGAATTAAATTTTTCAAAACTTTATACCTTTATGTTAAACAAAAATTTTTTAAAAATTATTCATAATTTATTTTTTCCGAGGATTTAAAATTTCCAATAATTTAAATGAAAAAACTCGTGAAAAATAACTTTAATACTTTTTATGAAACAAAAATTTTTCAAATTTATTCATATTCATTTTTTTTGAGGATTTAAAATTTCAAATAATTTAAATGAAAAAACTCACGAAAGATAATTATTGCTAAAATTTACAACTGTAATTAATAATGGAATTCATCTAAAATTTAACTATTTTTCCGAATGAATATTCTTTGAATAAAATTATTGAAAAACTTTAATAATTTTTGAAAAAAAATAATTTTACTAATAATTTTCTAAAATAAAAAAATAATTTTACTAATAATTTTCTAAAATAAAAATTTAAAGATTTTAAAATTTTTTCTTTCCTTCAATTTTCAAGAAATTTATTTTAAAAAGCTTTTAAAATTCAATTAATTCCTAACATTCTTATTACAATGGTTTAAATATTCAATTATTTTTTAAAATTTTAACTGAAATTTTTCTTAAATCAATTCCTATCAGAATTCAACTACGAGCATTGAATTATTTAAATAGAATAATTTTTGTAAATTCATAAAATGATATAATTTCAAAAATGTAATTATAAATTATAGACAATTTTTAAAGAGGAAAAAATTAATTTCTTTAAAATATAAAATTTCACAGAATTTTTAATTTTAATTTGTTAAAATTATTATTGTGAATTTAAGTATTTTTTGCTTTGAAAATTTTAATTACTATTTTTCAAAAACTTGATTTTTGTAAAAATTTCCGAATTAAATTTTTCAAATTTTAATAACTTTCGTAAAATTAATATTTAACTAATTATTGTTCTTTATTTGCTTAAAATTTTAAAATACTAAAAATTCAAATTTGTTAGTCTTCTAAACATCAATTAATTTTCTAGAACATATCAAACTAGAAAACAAAACATTGTAATAAAACAACGCTAACTTCAGGTGAGAACAGATTACGTCGATTATTATAATATAATTTTTAGTTAATAATTAATATTAATTAATATTATTAATTATTAACTCTTCCAAAGAAGAAGTAATATAAATTCTCTAATTTTAATCTCCAATCTCTCAATTACCCTAAGTGGAATTTGAAATTATAGAAAATTTACTGTCTAGCATATGCTTCAACAGCACTTGTAAATGTTTAAATGTGTTTTTTTTAAAATGAAAATATAGAAGCTCCATTTTCTTCCCCCCTGCCTAAAACATTGAAACAGCTGTCTGATAGTTTTACGAGACAGGAATATCTAGTGGAATATAGCATGCCGTAAATTTTGATCATCCAATTCTCACAGAGAATTCCAGGTTAGTTTCGGAACTGATAATTCGTCACTTCACATAGCTGCGGAAATTAAAAGAGTTGTAACCAATCAGTCGACTATTTTAAATATGGAATTTACTGTATTAATTTTCTTCAAAAAAAATTTTTTTTTCTTCAAACCTTTTCAAAACATTTATAACTCTTCATAACTCTTTAATTAATTACTTAAATTATTAATTTAATTCCTTAAATTATTAATTTAATTCCTTAAATTAATTATTTAATTCCTTAAATTATTAATTTAATTTTAAAGTATTTTTGTTTACACTATTAAAATATATGATGTAAAAAAAATGTTATTACAGAACAAACAAATTTTTTGTTGTTACAAAATTTTTTGTAAAATTTTTAATTTTTTGTAACAGATTTATTGTTACTAGAAAAAATTCGAATCGCCTAAATATTTATTTCTAAAAGCTACAAAAAGAATTCCAAACTGTGGTCCAATCTCAAATGTTCCTCAAATTAACACTCCCATCATAATATTGCCATTTCATAAATTCTTTCCCCCACCCAAAATCGCACTTTCTTCGAAATTTCCAATTATTCCCAATTGTGCAAACGAGAAAAATACTAGACGAGAAAAAAATATTACAGAATAATATTTCCCTACCACTGCTGCCTCTTTTTCTATCTATTTGCCCTTTTTCACTTGACATTACTGAATACTTCTGTTTCTGTTTCTTTTATTTTTGTTGTTTTTTTTTGTAAAAGTGGAATCATCTAAAGAAATTGCAAACTGTGCTTAACAACACTCGTAAAATATGTTTATAAAGCTCTGCTAGAAAAAGTAATAAACTGCAGTAATAAAAGTTATATTAAAATGGTTATAACGACGCACTGAAAGCAGCCATTTACTCCAAAGCATAAAACTCTTGGGAAATCTGTCTTCACCCTGATTTCTCGCCTCTGAAGAATTACAAGGGAGGTACTTATGTAAACCGCATGTTTTCTTGTGTCTCGGTAAATCATTCTTCCACCTTTATCCGCGTCCAATCCACAAAAAAAAAGACAGTGAAAGAACATGAAGAAAATGTTTCTAGATTTGCAAAATTTAACTTGCTAAATATTCGTAAACTGAAAAATAAAATCTCTTCTTTAGTTTTAAAAAAATATTATCCTGAGAAAATTTTTTTAACTGCATGTTCATATTTTTTTCATGGAATAATTTACGTAGTTTAGTAAATTAAAAATTTAACAGATGGATATTAATTAAATTAATGGCTGAATAGTTCATTATTGGTTATTAATTAAAAATTTAATTATTTATAATTGATTTATAATTAACAAGTTAGTAATTATTGGATATTAATTAAAAAGTTAATAATTTCTAATTGGTTCCTAATTAACAAGTTAGTAATTATTGGTTATTAATTAAAAAGATAATAATTTATTGATTAATAATTAACAAGATTGTAATTATTGGTTATTAATTAAATGATAATAATTTATTGATTAATAATTAACAAGCTAGTAATTATTAGTTATTAATTAAAAAGATACTAATTTATTGATTAATAATTAACATGTTAGTAATTATTGGTTATTAATTAATAAGATAATAATTTATTGATTAATAATTAACAAGTTAGTAAATAGTTATTAGTTAATAATTAACAATTCAGTAATAAATTATTAGCAATTAATTAGCAAGTTAGTAATTAATTGTTACTAAATAATTAACATGTTAGTAATTAATTGTTACTAAATAATTAACAAGTTAGTAAGTGATTATTCGTTAATAATTAACACATTAGTAATAAATTATTGGCTTATAATTAACAAGTTAGTAATTAATTATTACTTAATAATTAACAAGTTAATAATTTTATTTGATAATAATTGAAAAGACGATAATTCATTATTATTGATTAATAATTGAAAAGTTAGTAATTAATTATGACTTAATAACTAACAAGTTAATAATTTTATTTGTTAATAATTGACAAGATGATAATTTATTATTATTGATTAATAATTGAAAAGTTAGTAATTAATTATTAGTTAATAATTAACAAGTTAATAATTTTATTTGTTAATAATTGACTAGACCATAATTTTTATTATTGAATAATAATTGAAGAGTTAATAATTAAAAAGTCAGTAATTAATTATTAGTTAATAATTATAAAGTTAGTAATTAATTATTAGTTAATAATTAAGAAGTTAGTAATTAATTATTAGTTAATAATTGAAAAGCTAGTAATTAATTATTAGATAATAACTCAAAAGACGATAATTAATTACATTGATTAATAATAAACAAATTAGTAATTTATTTCTGTTTGTTATATAACAGTTTAATAATTAATTATTGTTAAATAATCACTATGTCACTAAATAATTGCTACTTTATAAATAGTTACATTGTTTAGTACTATATTGTTTAATATTAATTGTTTAACTTCTTTAATACTAAATTTAAAGAAAAAATTTTTTCATTTATTTCTGTGAAAATAGAAAAATGTTGTAATAACAGCTTTTCGTTTAGTGGCTGGAAAATTCTATATTGACATCATCAACTATTTACTTTGGCAGATCGCATACACAGAGACGTAGCTTGGGTCTTTAATATTCGAGTAATGACAACAATTTTTTTTTCTCCCCTAGAAAAAGGACATTGGCAAATAAATTTTCTGTTTTCTCTCGTCCCTCGCTAATTTCACACAATTCACTCGAAATTTTAACTTTGATATTTGTGTAGTTAGAAAAACTTCTCGTTTTATTTCTCGTTCGGTGGCAAAAAGTTTTTCATCGTTCTCAAATAGATATATATGTAAAATTTGTTCCTGTTTCCGAAAAAAAAGAATCTCACTTTCTATGTTCCTGGAAATAAATTCTTTTTAACACGTCGAGCTTGAGGTTCAATATATGAATTTTTGTGTCAATTGTAATTTTTGTTGATAACAAGTTTTTTTATGATACGTTTTTATGGTAATTCTTTTTTTTATAATTATTCTTTTTTGATAATTCGTTTTTTGATAATTCGTTTTTTTGATAATTCGTTTTTTGATAATTTGTTTTTTTGATAATACGTTTTTTTGATAATTCGTTTTTTTATAAATTTTTTTATAAAAACTTTAATAAAGTTTTTTATAAAAACTTTTATAAAGTTTTTTATAAAAACTTTTATAAAGTTTTTTATAAAAACTTTTATAAAGTTTTTTATTTTGCATTGATTATAGATAAAGATTTGAATTTAATTTTTTGTATATCAATTTAACAAAAATTGTTTTTTTACTGATGGTCTTCGAAAATCGTTTATTTTCCATTTCCGTAAATATAAGAGCTCTTTAAAAATAGACTCGAAATTTGAAGGATAGATTTTATTTTTCTTAGGATCTGCGACGTCGTTCGAAAAGTGTATATATAAACAGCCCATGGAAAAGTATACTTTTCCACTGTTGGATCATAAATTTCGTTTTGTTGAAGCAACGAAATTTACATCTAAATGATAAACTGACTTTTTATCCGTAAAGAACAGAGGAAAAGTTAGTAACAAAAACTCTTATTTGTCAAAGAGAGAGAGAGAGAGAGAGAGAGAGGGGGGGGGGGGGAAGAAGAAGAGGACAATTCTCTGGAATTGAGTGGCGCTTCTCTTTGTGTTCTTTAACAAAGAAACTCGACGATTACAAGAAAATACTTGTGTAAGCTCTGTCGGAAACCATTAGCTATTATGGTACGAGAAAACACTTTTCTATGGTCTGCGGATTCCATGATAATCGAATAAGTATCTATTTTTCGTTCCACATATTGTTTTCTCATTAAAAAATATTTAAATATAATAATAAAAAGAAAAAAAGAAAAAAATATATATATGTGTAAATTTTCTGAAAGTGACACTTTTAAATTTCAGTTTTTCAATTAATTTTTTTCTTTAATTATATGGTTTTTTCTATTAAAACTACTTAATTTTATACTCAAGAGTAAGATTTTTAGGTTGCGCAAAATTAATTCTTAAAAATATTAAAGCTTTTTTCATTTGAAAAATATTAGTGTTGCTCCATTAAATTAGTTTTATTTAATTGGCGAGCTTTTCTATTAAAAATTCATGTTAATATCGCGTTCACGAAATCGAAAATAAAATTACACTGCTTAAAAATTAATAATTTTTATATTTTAATACCAAATATATTCAATTAGATGAAAATATAAATGTATTTAAAGTATTTGATTTAATGGTAATTTGGGTTAATTTTTTCAAAGCAATGCAGGTAAATACTAAAAACAAAAGAAAAACTAGCATATTTCAAGGAAAAGGCTTCGGAGATGAAAAGCTTCGGAGATGAAAAATAAATTTTCTTTTATATTTGTATACATTAGGGCGCAATTAAAATATGTTTTTTAGTAAAACATACAAATCTCACACCCTCATTTTATATTACCATCGAAATATTCCGTTAAATTTACTTCTACATTCAGTTATTTATCAAAAAAGAAGGCTTCGGAGATGAAATTAATTTTTACTCGGAGAAAAATGTAAATTTCGATTATTTATAACAGCAATAATTATTCTCCTTTTTATAGATAAAATATAGGAAAATTTAACGTCAGATTCTCAGCTTTATTTTAATGTGCATTAAAATTTTGTTTAAGATATTTTTAAAGTACAAAATGTCAGTAATCATTGTAAAGTAATTTTAACCTAAAACTGAAGACAAAGTTTAAACATTTTTATCAAAAATAAAAGTGAGGTCTACAAATTTTTAAAATGCACATAGTGATAAAAAAAAACATTGTACTTTCTGACAATATAAAAAATTTCTAAGAATAAAAAAAACATGATAATTTAATTTTATTGTAGAAGTCCTATTGGAGACATGTTGAAAATGCTTCGGAGATGAAAGTAATTTAGTTATTACGTAAATTAAGTTGAATAAAATTATTTAATTTTCTTTTAAAAATGATAAATAAGTGCTAAATTTTCACTATGGAAATTGATAATATTATATATAATAATCGACGGGATTTCAGATTTCCGGATCTCTGTCCACACTTGAAGTTAGTTATAGTTATTCTTTTGTTTTTTATTCGTTTTGATAGAAAATATAAATATACATATACATACATTATAATAATCGTAAGTTTCCTTTCCGTTAGCAAATTTTCTGTATTCATTTGTTTTTTTTTTTTTTTTTGAAAATTCATTTTTGTGGGTTAATGTCATTTTTTTAATGTCAAAAAGAAACCTAAAAAACTCGTTTTATTCACTTCACAAAATTGACAAAAATTTCATTCCATATTTTATATTTTCCAAATTTTTCCTAATTTTCATCAAAAATATTTACTTTTTTCTTATCCTGCTAATAAATTGAATTTATGCTACGAATTTTATTATTTATGAAAGAATTTAAAAAAAAATTTGAAAATAATTGAATTTTCAATGAAAAATGTTATAATTTATAAAAATAATTGAATTTTTCAGAAGAATTTTATTATTTACAAAAATAATTGATTTCTTTAAGCAAATTTTGTTATTTATGAAAATAATTGAATTTTCTTGAAATATTTTATTTTATTTATTAAAATAATTAAATTATTGCGAAAAATTTTTTAAAAAATTTTGAAAATAATTCAAATTTTCTGAAAAATTTCATAATTTACGAAAATATTGAAATTTTTTTGGAATATTTTTCTATTTTTTTTTTTTTTAAATAATTGAATTCTTGCAAAGAATTTTTTTTTATATTTGGAAAATAATAGAATTCTTCGAAAGAATTTTTTAAAAAATTTGGAAAATAATTGATTTTTTCTAAAAAATGTTATAAATTTTGAGAAAAATTGAATTTTTGAAGAATTAAATTTTTTCTAAGGATTTTGTAATTTATGGAAATAATTGAATTCTTTCGAGAAATTTTATTAATAATTGATGAAAAAATAATTTAATTACTTTCGAAGAATTTTATTATTTATAAAAATAATTTAATTCTTTCAAAGAATTTTATTAATTCGGTAAATGATTAAATTCCTGCGGCGAATTTTATTAAAATTGATGAAAATAATTGAATTTTTTCCTCGAATTTTATTATAAATTTTTTTGAATATTTAAATTCTGTTTGGTTATTTTATGAAAATAGTAGATATTGAAAATCATTTAAATTTGAAAAGTTTTTAAAGATAATTAAAATTTACAAAGAATTCTATTAAAAAATTTGTCAATAATTGAATGTCGGTGGGAAATTTTATTAAATTTTTTTGAAAATAATTGGATTTTCCAAAAAAACATTTTATTATTTATGAAAATAATTGAATTCTTGCGAACGATTTATTAGAATTTTTTAAAATAATGGAATTTCCAAGAAGAAATTTATTACTTTTAATAATAATTGAATTATTATATACTTTAAAGTTTAAAAATATAGTATATTTTGAAATTTTAATTCTAATTAATTTTTCAGTTATGTTATAAGTATTTTTTTAAAAATTACTTAAATTAAAATGACTTGAAATGGTTTACAATAAACATTGCAGCACAACATTACCGCGCGCTTGCGCGCGGATAATTCAGCTAGTAATTAATAAAGAGTAGATTTTGTAAAATTAATCGAGACATAAAAAATGTCACTTTCAGAAAATTCACTCATATATATAAATAAATATAAAAATATATATTTTTTATTATAATAATATAACACTTAAATATTTTTGACTAGTTCTTCTAAATTCGGATAATTAGAAATGGAAAATTTCTATAGATACAAAATTTGGTATTTGTATAATTTTTTTTCTTTTTTTTTGATTCGAAGAAAGAAAACAATACAGAAATGAATTTTTTTGACTTGTATAAAATGGGGTCTTGGGGTAAATTCTGTGTAAATTCTATTTTTGTTTCTTTGCTCTCTTTTGGATGAAAATAGTGGTCACGGGAGCAATCAAAGCAAAGGGACCTACATGGTGGTAATGTATGGCAGATCGTGAAATGTGTAGCACGTGCTTATGGGTTCTGGGCGTTTTCTAAACGAGAAGAAGAGAGGACCTCTTGTATCCCAGCGGCACCTCCTTTTACTTAGCCTTTGGCCCCATTTCAGAATGGGTTCACACAGTATTTTTAGACGTGCTCCCTAAGGCACATTGATTGCGTTGACGAGGTCGAGAATTGATTTGTGACTAACGCCCAAGTGAAATTTTTATTCCCCAAGGCGGCAGTACGGTTACATTATTTCTTTCATTACACACCAAATCCTATAGAATAAAATAGAAACCTATAACCCGCACCCTATTTGTTCCTTCAACTCACTAACTTTTTTTTTTTTTGTTTTTTCACACTCCATATAAAAATCCCCCGATTATGTTTGAAAATCCAGAGTTAATTAAATTGACTTTGTTTACTCAATCAGTTGATTTAAAGAATAGTATTAATTTAATCACCTTTTGCTAGAAAATAATTAAAAAAACGAAGGTACTTTATGTTTATAACTCCTGTTGTGAAATTGTCACACAAACATACTCACAGTGATACTTATACATCCTTTGTAAACTAGAGATTCGCTGTCTCTTATCGGAAAAATAAATTGCAGTCCTTTGCTCGTGCTTAGTTCACAAAGGAGGTTGTAAAATTCTAATTAAGTGGGCCAAGTATTGCTCGACGTATAATGGAGTCTTGTAAGATCTGAAGATTCCTCTGGAAACCTTCTTGGAAATCGCGTACGTGGCTGTTATTACACACGCAGTGGATAGTATCAGTGTTATTACCACCGAAGCAGTTACTTGGGAGGTACTAAGCCACCAAATGGGCAGAATGGCAGGGTATTAAGGCGTGTAGCGGGAGAACAATCGCGTAACTGGTGCAATAACAAAGCCCCAATTATCTCTACAATTTGATTGCCTGAATATACACGAAAATACTTGCAAGCGAAAAAAAATAAACTCACTCTCTCTCGTTTGCTATTAAAAAAAATTCTTTTCTCTCCTAAATAACAATAACATAATCATTTGCGAACGTAAATGCTGTGTGTATATATTTAAATTTCACATTATAATTGGGAACAATTGTTACAACATTCGAACGTTAGAATGTGTCGTAAAGTTCAAAGAAAAATAACAAAAATTATTATTTAGAAATATTTTAATTTTTACAATGACTGTAAAGTCATTTTAATTTTTACAATGACTGTAAAGTCATTGTAAAAATTAAAATATATTTAAGTAAAAGTTGTCGAATAAACATGAACCACAATTTTGATTGATTAACTTTTATCATCTGGTTCATGGTCATGATTGTGTTTTTTAAACTCTGAATGTGAATTTTAATTGATACTATACTTGAGATTTATTTTTGTTATTTTTATGTTCAATGAGCGCTTTGTCTGGTCGATGCGATGCTTAATTATACCACACCTATCAGACTAATTTATAATACAGTGTTTGTGCTAGAAAGTATCCTTAAAGGTTTTTTGTTTCAAAATTCATTTGAATTTTGTGCAATGGAAATTTTCCTAAAACGTGATTAGAAAAAATTTTTTCCCCCAAAAAAAGGTAATTTTTCTTTATGGTAATTTTTCATTTTGAGTCTTTGGAAATTTTTAGATATGAATAGAAATTTTTCTAAAGTCTCTTGAGAATAACATTTTTCCTAATAGAAATGGTACTTTTTCTTATTTTTAAGAATTCTTTCGAAAAAATGCAGAAAGTTTTTTTCAAAGTTAAATGGTATTTTTTTCATAATTAGAAAAATTTCATGTTTTAATTTCAATATTTAAAACAATTTTAATCAGATTCTCATTAAAAGGAAGAAATTATTCAATTTTCGAAAAATATTTATAAAAAACTAAAAAATATTTTATCGGATTCAAATATTCAATTACTTGTCAATTACTAAAAAGCGATTTTTTTATATAATGTAAAATTATTTCAAATGTAGAATAGAAGATTTGTTTTCTATAAGTATTTGTTTATAATAATACTAATTAAGTTATGGGTAAAAAATCCTATACTAGAAAATATTCAATTTTACATTTGGAAAAATTGGTTTAATAAATAATTTTTGTAAAAAGTATGTAAGTTTTGAAAAAATGTATAATACAGTCCATAAAACCGTTTTTAAATTTACATAATTTAACTATAAATCAACCAATTTTTAAATAATTAACTCTTATTACTAATATTTATAAATAAAAAAGATAACTTCTTTAAATCTGAATTAGTCACTTTTAACTGATAAAATAAGACTCTACGAATTCTTTTTTAATAACCATTAACTGGTAATGGAAAATTAATAATAAATTTGTTTGTCTTTATAGTTTTTAGTATTCTGTTAGTTTTGTAAGTAAGCCTTTTTAAATGCATAAAATAAGACGACAACGTCAACGAGTTTTTTTTTACAAAATAAACAAAATATTTGTTTTTTCTTATAAATGAATAAATAAATTATCTTTAATTTTAGATACTACAAATGTTGTTTTATTAAAAAAAATCCAACATTTTTTCCTATTCTAAATACGAAGTTTTTTGTACGTGTTTAATGGGATTTTTCTAAATTTTTTGAAATCTTTTTATAATATTAAAATACGGTTATATTAAAAACATTTCTAAACGTTTGACGGAATATTTACAAATTTTTCGAAATTTTTCTATATTATTATAAGACAATTTTCTAAATTCTTTAAGGAATTTTTTCTAATTTTTGGGATTTTTTATATTATTATATGAGAATTTTTCCAAATTCTCAGAAATTTTTCCAAACTTTTGGGATTTTTTCTATGCTATTACATGGGAATTTTTCCAATTTCTCAGAAATTTTCCCAAACTTTTGGGATTTTTTCTATACTATTTCATGGGAATTATTCTAAATTCCTAGGAAGTTTTTGATAATTTTTCATAAAAATTCCCTTATTTATATTAGGAAATTTTTCTAGAAAAATTAGTGGAATTTGCTTCATAAATTTTTTTGGGGAAAATTTCCAAAATTTTTCTAAACGTTTGAGGTAATATTTACAAATTTTTAGGAATTTTTCCTAATTTTTGGGATTTTTAATACTATTATATTAGAATTTTTCCAAATTCTCAGAAAGTTTCCTAAAATTTTTATTGTGATTTTTTTTATACTATAACATGGAAATTTTTCAAACTCTCCTCAAAATTTTCCCAAACTTTTGGGATTTTTTCTATATTTCCATAATTTCTATAATTTCTATAAAATAGAATTCATAATTTCATCAATTTCATCAATTCATAATTTTCTAATTTCCATGAAATAGTTTTTATGGAAATTATTCTAAATTCTTACAAAGTTTTCGATAATTTTTCATAAAAATTCCCTCATTTATAGTAGGAAATTTTTCTAATAAAAAATTAGTGGAATTTGCTTTCTATATTTTTTTGGGAAAATTTCCAAAATTCCTCTAACAGTGTTTGTATAAACATAATTCATTTGAAACTTTGGTTCGTATCAAATAGGGGCAAAAAACGATGATTTTTAGGGTACTTAGTACGAAAGTATTCAACTTTTGACTTTAGAAAATAGAAAAAATTAATATGGTCCGAATTGTTAAAAAAAACAGTAAAACTACACTGAGAAAACAATATATTTGAATTAAACATAATTATCTTTGTTATACAGTCAATCAAAAATTATACATTTGATTCAAACATAATAATTTTGATCCAATACATAGTAAGTTTGGTTCAATAAAAGTTACGTTTAATTCAATAAAAGTTACGTTTAATTCAATAAAAGTTACGTTAAGTTCAATAATAAAATAGGTTTAAAATTAAATTAAACATATTTTTTGGTTGACTTCCTGTATAAAAGTTACGTTTAGTTCAATAATAAAATAGGTTTAAAATTAAATTAAACATATTTTTTGGTTGACTTCCTGTATAAAAGTTACGTTTAGTTCAATAATAAAATAGGTTTAAAATTAAATTTAACATATTTTTTGGTTGACTTCTTGTGTTTGGTTTAAAAAATAATTTTTTCTCAATGTACATTCTTCTTTTTTGTTAAAATTTAATTACAATAATGTATCAGCATGCAAAGTATGTATAGCGATAATAATTAGGAAGTTGAGGTGCTGTCAACAGGAATACCCTGGCAAGATGGATCGACATGAAGTACTGGCTCTACATCTTCATTAAGTCATCCCAAGGGTCCCTTCTTTTAGATTTCGTTTTATTCAATGATGTGAAGCTAAATTGTTATGTACGTGTAGAATATGTATGTATGTATGTATGATAGTGGAAGGAAAGTGGAATGGATATACTATGTTTAATTACTGCAGCTAATTACTATTTCATACTTAGAAAGCACTTTATACCACTTTACTAGGATCTCCTTATCGAGAAGCCTAACTATATCGAGATTCGAGTCGCGCTAATGTCTTGGATTATTAATTATGCTTTGCCAAGTTTATCGCTCTATTGCTATAGATCGCCAGTGAGGGGATCCTTTAACACGTACATATTCTCATATACCCGGTAAAGTCGCAATTGCCGTAAAATACTACTGTTTAAAAATTTATCGTTTTTATCAATGGAACACGTTGAATTTTGATATACGAGCGTCTATACATACAGTTATGAGTGCGATTAATTTATCAATTGGTTCGTCCACTTCCAAATCATGAATGAGTGAAATATCGTATCACGATTAATCGTTAGGTATTAAAATAACACCAAAAAAGATTAAAATATTTAAAATAATCCAATTTAGGGATATTTTAATCCATTTTGGTGTTATTTTAATACCTAACGATTTACCGTGATTTAGTCAAACTAGTAAAGTTGAATTTCGAGATTTTTAAGAGAATCAAAAAGAATTACATAAACTAATCAACTTTGGATCATATTACAGAGATATTAAATTAGATCCGTTTATTTTGGAATTAATATTATGAACTCTATTTAAAATATACGATTTATTCAACTAGATCTAGTAAGATCTAAAGTTGAACTTACTTGAACTTGGCTGAACTTAGTTGCCTAAAGTTAACCTGATGTTCTAAAAATATTTGTTTTTTTCTCCTCGTGTGGTGGGAAATTTTTTACCTAAATTTTTTATTTGATCGGTTTTGAAAAAATAAATTTACACTTTATTACACGTTCCACTTGAGTGAAAGGGCAAATGCGCATTTTCATTTAAATTTGTCATGTTCGAGCTCTACAAAAGTTGATGAGGCAATTTTCAATTATGGTTTATAAAGCAAATTTTTTTAACGCTGTTAAATATTCAATTCAATGAACTAGATTTAAAATTATCATACGATGAGCGTTGATAATTTTACAACTCACTTAATTTGATTTGGTTTTTTGGCCAATGTTTTAAAATATAAATATACTGTTCAATTTTTTCGGGTAATTTCGACTATGCCTGGTTAACTTTAGGCAATATTAATACTGGATTTAGCTGAATATATCATATTGTAAATAAAGTTTCTAATATTAATTTCAAAATTAATAAATTTGAATTTAATGATTTAATAATTCTGTAATTTGGTCCAAAATTATGTTGATTAGTTTGAATTCAACTATTAATGGTAAATATTGTCATAATTTATTAAAAAAAGAAAGGTATCAATTTAGTACCAATTTTGGTACTAGATCGTAATTTGATTCTCTTTCAATACCGAAATCAGCCCTAATTTTGAACCATTTTTTAGCTTTTTTTTATAGTTGCCAAAAAAAAAAAAATTAAACCCAGTTTTTTGATTGACACTCTTGGTTATTAAAACAAAATTTTTTGCAGTAAAGTTAATTAAATGCCAGGAAAAAAATTTTTTTCTAGTGAAATTAAGAAAATTGAGTCTTTTTTCAACTTATTTTCAAAAATTGCGAATTTTTCGAATTTTTTACCACTATTGCAACAAAATATTAGATTTTTAGTAAAAAAAATGCCACTTATTTTGATTTTTCTAGAGCGAAAAATAATTGCAATAAAAAATTATTTTTGACGCATTTTTAAGATATTTAAATTTTTAAAAAACTTGACTGTAATAAAAATTATTTTGAATAATTGAAATTTTGTAAAATTTTAATAAATATAGAATATTAAAGAAATAAAATATTAAAATATCACATTTTTAGTAAAAAAAATGCAACTTATTTTGATTTTTCTAGTGCGAAAAATAATTATAATAAAAAATTATTTTTGAATCATTTCAATGATAATTATAACTGTTTAAGAAACTTATCTATAATAAGAAATCTTTCGAATAATTGAAATTTTGTAAAATTTGATGAAAAATTGTTAATTGTTTTCAAGTATTTTGTTTTGAAGAATTTTAATTGCAAATATGGAAACTAATTGAATTATCAAAAATGTTATAATGAAAAATCTTGAAATCTGTTCTTAAAAATGAAAATTAGTTTCTTATTTTTAAACATTTAATACTTTCAGTGTTTTCAATTAAATATTTATTTATTTATTAAATATTAATTTATTATTTACAAAAATAATTGATTACTTTAGAGCAAATTTTGTTATTTATGAAAATAATTGAATTTTCTTGAAATATTTTATTATTTATTAAAATAATTAAATTCTTGCGAAGAATTTTTTAAAAAAATTTGAAAATAATTGAAATTTTCTGAAGAATTTTATAAATTTTAAGAAAAATTGACTTTTTTTTGAAGAATTTCATAATTTATGAAAATAGTTAAATTTTTTTGGAATATTTTTCTATTTTTTTTTAAATAATTGAATTCTTGCGAAGAATTTTTTTTTTTAAATTTAGAAAATAATTGAATTCTTGGGAAGAATTTTTAAAACAATTTGGAAAGTCAACTTTAAGGTAAAATTGACTTTTTTTGAAGAATTTCATAATTTAAGAAAATAGTTAAATTTTTTTTGGAATATTTTTCTATTTTTATAAAAATAATTGAATTCTTGCGAAGAATTTTTTTAAAAATTTGGAAAATAATTGAATTTTCAATCAAAAATATTATTATTTATAAAAAGAATTAAATTTTTCAGAAGAATTTTATTATTTACAAAAATAATTGATTACTTTAGGCAAATTTTGTTATTTATAAAAATAATTAAATTTTCTTGAAATATTTTATTATTTATTAAAATAATTAAATTCTTGCGAAGAATTTTTAAAAAAATTTTTAAAATAATTGAAATTTTCTGAAGAATTTTAAAAATTTTAAGAAAAATTGACTTTTTTTGAAGAATTTCATAATTTATGAAAATAGTTAAATTTTTTTAGAATATTTTTCTATTTTTTGAAATAATTGAATTCTTGCGAAGAATTTATTTTTAAATTTGGAAAATAATTGAATTCTTGGGAAGAATTTTTAAAACAATTTGGAAAGTCAACTTTAGGTAAAATTGACTTTTTTCTAAGGATTTTGTAATTTATGAAAATAATTAAATTCTTTCGAGAAATTTCATTAATAATTGAAAAAATCATTTAATTACTTTCTAAGAATTTTATTATTTATAAAAATAATTTAATTCTTTCAAAGAATTTTATTAATTCGGTAAATGATTAAATTCCTGCGGCGAATTTTATTAAAATTGATGAAAATAATTGAATTTTTTCCTAGAATTTTATTATAAATTTTTTTCAATAATTGAATTCTGTTTGGTTATTTTATAAAAATAGTAGATATTGAAAATCATTGAAACGTGAAAAGTTTTTAAAGATAATTAAATTTTACAAAGAATTCTATTAAAAAATTTGTTAATAATTTGAATGTCGGTGGAAAATTTTATTAAATTTTTTTGAAAATAATTGGATTTTCCAAAAAAACATTTTATTATTTATGAAAATAATTGAATTCTTGCGAACGATTTATTAGAATTTTTTAAAATAATGGAATTTCCAAGAGGAAATTTATTACTTTTAATACACTAAAAAAAATTTATTTGATTCAAATAACCCATTATTTTACTATTATCAAATAAATATTTACTTGAAACAAATTTATTTTTATTTGAATCAAATAAATTGTATTTGAATCAAATAAATTGTATTTGAATCAAATATTTCAGAATTTGAAGCAAATATTTCAGTATTTGAAGCAAATATTATTGATTGAAATAAAAAATTGATTCAAATAAAAAATTATTTAATTTAAATAAATATTTATTTGATAATAGTCAAATAATCGGTTATTTGAATCAAATAAATTTTTTTTCAGTGTAATAATAGTATTATTATTATTACTTTAAAGTTTAAAAATATAGTATATTTTGAAACTTTAATTCTTATTAGTTGCTCAGTTATGTGTCACAATAAGTATTTCGTTAAAAATTACTTATATTAAAGTGACTTGAAATTGTTTACAATAAACATTGTAACACAACATTTCCGCGCGTTTGCGCGCAGATAATTCGGCTAGTTTAGTGATAAAATATTAAAAATTTATTTTAATTTAATTTATTTATTAATTTTAATTTATTTTAATTTAACATCTGTCTTGAAACGAGCCGAATTCCAATACGACACCTCACCGATTGTTTATCGATTTTTTGTATTCGAAACATTTGTCGGTACGTGTCAGTAATAAAATGACCAGAAGCATGTTTTGTGTTGCTGTTGTTGTTGTTCTTTGACGACCCTGATCACTGAAAATGAGGGTCGACGACTGTTGGACAACAAAACGGTAGGAGAGAGAGCTTACCCGCCTTGTAATTTGATATTTTATTGTCTCTCTCTCTCTCTCTCTATTTCACTCTCTCTTTTTCTCTTTGCACAAGAACTCGCAGGGGCCAGGGCATCGCTTATCATGCCAAGACTGTCGACATGGGGCGAAATGCAGAACACGAGTTTGAATTCATCGATTATTCCCAACGGAGTAATTTCAGAGTAGAGTTGCGTCTCAATCGACGACTGTGTGACTAATGGAGGCAGTCAAATATTTGGAATGCTCCCCGTTTGAAATTTCGGATAGCGTCACATTCACATAGAATGTTTGCATGCGCTAATTCAAATACAGTCAGTAATTACGGCCCAAGCTTTTACATTTCCTCTTCTTCTTTTTTTTTTTTTTATTTTTTTGGTCTTCTCACTTTTAACAAATTATCTTTTTTTTATTTCCATGTCAACAAAGAATCAATTAGTGGTGTCCTTTTTTTAATTGCTCGCAACTTGGTGTCAAATTCTGTCCGATAATTCAGGTCGCTAACAGTTTTTAATTTTTTGCCACCAATTCCAAACTAAAATCGTATTTCTTGGATGAAAACTAAAATTCGTATCTTTTTGGACTTTTCACAGAAGTGGACTTTTTTATTCTCATAGCCGCGGATGTTAATTATCTTTTTTCCCCAACAATCAAAATTAAGATGTTAGAAAACGAAAATAAGTCAAATTTTCCATTGACATTTAGTATATTTCGATTGAAAAATTGGTTTCTTAAATTATTTATTGACTCGTTTGATTTAGTATATTGATACTATATTTCCTTATTCAGAGGGTGAGGGAGGGGTAACACAGGCTGAAAAAAGATCTGATATTTGATCAGTCTCTATATTCTAGATATTGGATTTTGTATTTCATTTCAAGTTTAACGGTCAATAAATCACTGTTTACTGGTGCTTTAAACGAATGCGTTTGTAATAAATTTTGTTAATTCCATTTTATCATATATCATATGAGAATTTCTCTTTTTTATATATATAAATTAATGTTTACCTCCTAAATTCGAGAATTAGTTCCATTCGACTGATTTAAATTCAGAGATTATCGATTATTGTTAATTTTTCTTTCTTGCTATGTATGATTCTGAATATTATCATTAATCTGTTTATTTTTCCTCTTTGTTGCAGGTCAGTTGCACTCAATTCTGAATTATTCCAATAATTTCATTACCGTTATTACTGTAAGTAAAATAATTATTTCTAAAACTAAAATAATTATAAAAAATTATAAATATAATAAATATTGTAAATAATAAATAAATAGCAAAAATAAATATTATTATTATTGTTATTATTATAAATAAATAAATAAATATATATATATATATATATATTAAAAAGATATAATATAATATATAATATATATTTATATAATTTAATATATGTTAAAAATATATATTTATTAACTATTTTTTTGTAATATAAAAATATATTACATAATGTAATAAGGTAACAGAATCTAAATAGAAGTTCAAAGCATGAATTATTTTTAAATTTTATCACTTTTTTTCTTTTATGTAAATAATAATTGTGAATTATTATTTATAATTATGGAAGAATTGCGCTATTGGCGTGAAATTAAACAGCGTATTAATTATGATGAGGAAATATTTTTTTTTTGCATTTTCTTTGAGTCGTGTTAAAATAAAAACATCTCATTAAGTTTTTTGATCCACGCGCTCTTCTTATTTTTTCTTAACTTTAAACATGCGTCTCGTTAACGTTTAACATTTTCAACTGAATATAATTGACATGCAGAGAGTTTTAAATACAAGATTTATAAATTTACGAAAACCGCAGATTTTCCCTGTGCAGAGATAATTATAAAATTTTTGATGATATTTTTATTTTCTGCTTAATATTCGTATTCATTTCGTAAATTTCGTGAAAATAATTTAAATAATAATTCACTTTTTTTTATGAGTTTTGTGTTTACGCTTGTAAAAGTTTTATTGAAATAATTCTTACACTTCATTTAAATCGTTAATTATTTTTTTTATTTAAGATTTTAAACCTTAATTTTTAATTATGCATTTTTCTTAATTTTCTGGCTTTAGTTCAGTTTCTTTTCACTTTTTAATTAATTTTCTATTCAAACTTTAATAATTAATTATATTTTTCTTACTTTTTTACCTTTGGCTCAGTTCCTTTTAATTTTTAATTAATTTTATATTTAAACCTTAATTTTAAATTACATTTTTCTTATTTTTCTACTTTTAGTTTAATTCGATTTTATATAAAAATAATTTTTTTAAACCTTAATTTTTAATTACATTTTTCTTACTTTTTTACATTTGGTTCAGTTCCTTTTAATTTTGAATTAATTTTATATTCAAATCTTAATTTTAAATTGCATTTTTCTTATTTTTGTACCTTTAGTTCAGTTCCTTTTCATTTTTAATTAATTTTATATTTAAACCTTTAATTTTAAATTACATTTTTCTTACTTTTCTTTCTTTTAGTTCGGCAGTTTTTTTTTATTTTTATTTTTAATGACATTTTTCTTATTTATTTACCATTAGTTCAGTTCCTATTAATTTTTATTTTTAACTTCATTTTAAATTTTATTGAAAATTTTCTCTTTCGATGGAGAATTTCTTTTTCTTAAAAAATATTTGAAATGTTGCAAAAATCTATAAATGCAGAGGGAAAAGTATATTCTTTGACAAGAAGTGTGCGTTTTTCATAGAAAACCTCTCTGTTTTGATATTTAAGTATTTTTCTACGAGCCAACTTTTACGATGTCATTTTAAGACTTGCTATGTGAGAACCGCAACTTTATGGAATTTCTTAGGAATTTAAAGAAATAGTGACTCATTTATCAGAAAGTTAAATTGTCCAGTCAAAATCTCATGAACACGTAGTTATTAGTAAGGTCAAAAAATTTATTTTTTACATTTTATAACAATTCAATAGTTTTTATTTGTAATCACTATTACTAAGTAAAGTAAAAATAATAAGTCGCAGTAAAATTTTTTGCCTTTTTTTAGAATTTGGTAGTTAAATTTTTACCACATAAAATTGCGTGAAATTTTTACGAAATTTCTAGGTGGTTGATATTTACGATAACGCTTTTTGAAATTCAAAATGGCGTTTCCAATATGGCGGATTTTTTTAAGTTAATCAGATTTTCTCGAAACTGAAAGCACGTGTGGTTTTTTTTGGTCAGGTGATTAAAAATTCGGAAAGGGAGTTTCAAAACAATAAATGTATTTTTATAGGTCTGATTTTAATAAGTAATTTTATTTTTAAATAAATTCCATATATATTTGATGCGCCATTTAAAAATTCCAAAAATCTAGTGACGAATTCCTCTGAATAAAACGACTTTCATCCGAATTGTGATCAATATTTTCAACTCAGCGAGGAAACATATTAAAAATTCCATATTATATTCAAAAAGAGGAAGAAAATTAATATCATCTAAAGACTTCCGAAAACTATTTTACTTTATTTTCTATTATTTATGTCAAACACGCGAGATTACATCGTCCTTTACGCTTTCAACTTTATATGTCCTCTCTTCATAAAGAGTAAGTTTTAAAGTTTTAAACTAAAAGTAACTTCTTTTTTTTACTGTTTTTACTGTTGAATTTATATATACTGCTAAAAGTGATAAATTTTGCTAAAATTAATAAGTTAAAGAGAGAGCCAATATGAAAGAAGGAAAAGTGTTTGAAACATTAATTACACTAAAATGTTTTCACCACATACACACACACACACCATAATTTTATTTATCGATTATCGATAATTCACTGATTTTCAATTTCACGTTGGATTGCATGTCGTGAAAAGCGTCTAGGATTTTCGAAACTATAGATAATCGATGGTGATACTCGACAGTGTTTACACTCTGTTCAAAAGTTGGTTGAAAGCTCGAAATGGGTGAGGTTGAATCTCCCAAAGTCTTATCGTCTTTCTTTTGTCGGGAATGAAAGCTCTTTCAAGAAAAGGGCTTCTCTTGAGATGTGAGCGCGGTGAGGAAGGATTCGTTAGATTGGAAAGTCGTTACCGTGTCATGAAAGGTGGTGTGGTAACGAGGTCATCCAAAGGTGCCTCTAGGCCAACCAGCTAAGACGCCAAACGAGTAGTGATCAATGAGTAGTCCCCAAATGGGAACAATGTTTCCCATAAGACACAATCTTTTTCCCATTCAAAGAAGGAAGGTTTTTCTCACAATATTTTCTTTTGTATTATTTATGTTTTCGTAATTACTGTGAAATTATTTTTATTTTTTTTTCTATTTATATATTTATATTCTATTCATCAATTGATGAAGCAAGTATTAGACTCACAAATATTAGATTAGTTTTAATGTACTTTATTTATTGTTTTTTGTTTACTTAGTACTTGATGTCTTTATTTCTTTTCAAATTTGGCGCCAATATCTCAGGCAATCGTTTTGAATCGTATATGTTCGGACGACCGCTCGGCTTTAGTCGTCATTCAGGTCCGTCCCCCATTTCTCCCTCCTCGAGTCTCATTGGTCGAAATAAACGCGCGCTAATTCGAACTGATTTTAATTTCTCTTCATGTAGACAAACAAATAATTGTTATTTATTTTCTTTTATATTGTCTATAATATTTTCTATTATATTTATTATTAAATTATTATATTTATTATGTTTTTTATTATCTTTACAATTTTATTTTCTTTTTTCTATTATATTTTCTATTATATTTTCAATTTTATTATCAATTTTATTTTCAATTTTATTTTCAATTATATTTTCAATTTTATTTTCAATTTTATTTTCAATTATATTTTCAATTTGTTTTTTCATTATATTTTAGATTATATTTTATAGTATAGGTTATGCATTATATTATACATTTTTCTTTAGATAATATTATTTTTTAAAGCAATTTTCAGTAGTATTTTAATTTTGAAACATTTTGACAAATAAGTATACATGTTTGTTGGGTAAAAAGAGAAGGATTAATAAGAGATGACTCTCTTTTTATGGAGGCAGAAAAAGGGGTGTGGGAGGGTTGGAAAAGACTCAGGAGAGTTACGAGAGAAAAATAGAGATTCTCTTGTACATTTGATTAATTAAAACCGAGCGCCGGAATCCCGAAGCACTATGATGTTAACACACCAGGGAGAATCGATGGACCAAAGCCGTCTGCCTCCACGCGCAGCACAATTTGTCGAACAGAAGAGGCTATCAGAATTTCTGCGAACGATTTTCACGACCAAAAAAAATCGCTCTCAGCTTCTCTCTCTCTTTCTCTCTATCCCTCTCTTTTTTCAAGCTTTTTCAGATTTTATGCGACGTTTGAAAAAAAAAATAATTTTTTTCCCACTCTTGATTTATACATTCTCTCTTTGAATATATAGATAGCTTTTTTTCCCAAAAACCATTTAATAAGATTTGCTTGCATTGAGCAAAAAAATAAAATTTTTCACAATATTATTAATATCCTTTTGAAGTTTAAAAAAAATTTTCCTTTTTTTCCAGTAGACGAATTTAAAAATATAAATATGCTTATATTGATCTATTTTTACACACACACACACACACACTGGATACGTTTCTAAATGAATTAATGTCCCGTCAGCTTTTCTCAGAGCCGAAGGTTAGCGTTTAAGTAAATAAAGGTATTATATTTTCAATTTTAGTTCTCGATGTGAAATTTCCAATATAACTGTGAGTTTAATCTAAAATAAACAATACAACTGTGAAGTATCAGCTTTCAACGGTGAATCTAGGTCGTTAGCTTCGTTATCCAGTATTGAAAGATCAAATCATGGATTAAATCATTTTTTTTTTAAATTATTTCAATTTAACATGCATTGATTTTCCATCAAACTATTAAAATTTTTATATGTAACACTGGACACTAATTTTGACCCTTTATTTGCGGGTATTGGAGAATGTTTTTTCAAAATTAAATTTCGTATTCTAAATCTAGAAACAGATTCAAATCATCATGCATAGAAAGTGTGAACAAAATAAAATTTATGGGGCACAGGTCTTATAAAACCGATCTCCATTCTCATCTGCACAGAAGGCTATTTCTCTTTCTCTTCGAGGAAAACTAATCATACGCTCTCTTTTAACCTCTCCAGGGCTTTTCCATCTCCTAGACTCGTCCAGAAGGAATTTTTCTTTTTCTTCTTTCTTGTAGAAACTAATCGGAAAAAGTTTTATTAATTTTTGTGAACTCTGAATTTGTTTCCTTGGCAATTAAAATTATTTTACAAAGTGTTATTAGAAGGAGCATAAAATAAGTTTAGATTATAATTGTGTAGGGAAAATAATTTTTTCCAAACGACTCGATTTATATTTAATTTTGACTCATTATACAATATGGTTGACAATTTAGTAATTTCACGGTTTCACGAATCTCCCTCCCAGTCACTTTCTGAAGCGACAGTTTTCATCCCAATCTGTAACTTGTTTTGCCGGCGGTTCTATCGAATTCTATCTTCCAATGTGTGTGTGTGTATGTTGGTTGGTGGAAATTCTCGGATATGTATTTGTGTGTCGCAGTGAGATGAGGATACATGTTCTCTTACTTCTAACATTCCTAAACGCTTCTCTGTCGGTTCCCTTGCCGGCATATGCCAGCAATGCTTCAGAATATACTCCTTTATGCATGTATTTAACTCTCTCTCTACCTGCTTCCCTCCGGCTCTATTCGAATTCTAGACAGTCTTACTATTACTCCTTGCTTTGTCTCTGAGCGGTGATAAATGCCAAGATTCTCCAGCGTCTTATTTCAAATATATTCCAATTTTAATGAAAAATTATACTATACACGAAAAAGAAAGGAAAACTCTTTGAATTCTTTTTCTTAACAGTCAATAATAATATTTGCTTTTTGTTTTTAATGGTTTAACACATTTAGTAGAATAATGGGTTTAATATTACTTTTACACTGTTTATATCAAGAAGAGATCTTGACGGAGACGTAGGCACCTTGACGAATGCTTCAATTGCTCTTCGACGCCCGATATTTATACTCCTCGCTAGCCCGCTGGTGGGGATTGGAAATTCTCCCCAACGCGCAGGCGCGCACTGACGTCCTTCTAGGAATATCCCCTCCAGTAACTCCAGTTCTCATAGAAAAATTAGTGTTCTTCGCTGGGATAATTTCTATTTTCTTCTCTAAACTTTCGTCTTCATTTAAAGGCTTCATTAATTTATCTTTATTTAATTTTTTACAGAAAAATTGTATTTCTAGGAAAAAAAATGCCAACATGTAACTTATATCGTAAAAATAACTTTTCAAATGGGAATGAAAATAAAAATCGTAAAATAAGTAAAACAATTAAATTCTTTGCTGCTCTCTTTTATTCAACTGCATGATAAATTTTACGATTCTCTTCTTTTTTTTTTTGTTCAATAACATACAATGCTGCGGCGCTTTTTCATTTATGCAACAGTAGGATTTCTTTTTTCTCTCGCTATTCACGAAGTACGGATGTGTACTTAATGGTTGAAGCTGACGATCAAAAATTGTGGTTTTCACTTACTATATACAACATCACATGATGTGTTCATACAAAATTGTTACGCTTGTGTTTTTATATGAATTTTCAAACGAACCAACTTTATTCAGTTATTCAAACGTTTTATTTTATTTACTTTGGTTTTTAATTCGAACAAAAAAGTGTTTCAAAATAATCGTCTCCAAAAGGAACAAAATTATATTTTTTGTATTCAACTTTTTATTCGCTATTCTTTATTCTAAATACAAAAAGAACAAGCTAAATTTATCATTCTGGAAAACTGGCTTTAATATTTGATTAATGTTTCAAGAGATAATTTAAGGATAAAGTTGTTTTAAATCCCGCGCATTTTGGAACAAATCAGTGAATATAAAGTTGCATCATTGGCTCTTGTTCTTTCTGAATTTATTCACATCTCTTCAAGAAGGATAAAAGAGAGAATATAGCCCCAAAATTTCCAAAGGATTCTTGAACATTCATTTCCATTTTCTGCGCTCGATATCCCTTCGACTGTCGAGACAGAGGTATAATCGTAAATCACACCAGAACGACCATTATCAGCAAGTTATCATCACACACACATCATGACATTGAAATCACTTTTTCAAAAATTGAAAATTGTAATTGAATTTGAAATTGAAATTTATCTCCATGCAATTTGTCGATTAGTAGATTAAAATTAATTCGTTTCCAAATAAATAATTTATTTCTTTATTTCGCATTAAATAAGTAAACATAAATTATAAATTTTCGAAACAAAACGATAAATTTTGTTGGGAATGCAGAACAATAAATTGTAGAAAATATTTATTCGTTCCTACTAATTTTTTTTTCTTCTTCTCTGGGCTTTATGTTCTTTAAACAATAAATCATAAATGAAATACGGTGGGAACCAATTTATTTTGTTCTCTTTAATTTATTTTTCAGAAATTGAGTTATTATTTTTTCTCTTAGCTGTGGAATTAAAGCACACACGAATGTGTCAGGCAATGTAACAAATTTAGCTCACGACCTAACATCCTTCACAATAGTTTGCCCTTTCGCATGCCTTCGCCTTCACTGTCCAGTATATCAAGAAGGGAAAAACGTTCCAACGTCTCTCGAGGATTTGGAACCGTCGCGTGTACGTGACGACTGTTCTTCCATAAAGTTTATTTTTTTCTCTCCAAGCTTTCATATATATATATACGTATATACGTTGTAACGAAATAAACGTTCTCTCTCCGAGCGCTAGACAATTAACCGGGAAAAAGAGATCGCCATGAGGATCGTTTCCTCCTGAATTCATGATGTAATCTTCGACAATCGTTTTGTAAATTGGCGAGAAAACTTCTCGATTGCCTTGCATTTTTTTTAAAGACTCGTTCTTTATACCCTTTAAATAATTCATTAACGAAGTGTTTTTTCCCAAATCCCATTACTTATACTTTTACCATTTAAAATCACCCCATTATTTTTGCATAAAGTTTGGAATATTTTCAGCTTTCTTTCAAACAAATAATTTTTTCTAATGATCCATTTTTTTATTTATCTACCAATAGCTCTAGAAATATTCAATTCAATCTAAATTCTGAAAAAAAATATTTTCGAAAAAAACCCTTTGCCTGACAATTTTTTTGTCACCCCTATTATTATATATGTTTCTCCATGTCAGCTTTATAAATTTAAAGACATCTTTTCCAATACGTAATAATATTTGGAAAAGAAATCTTATGAAATTGTCGAGATTCTTTTTGATGATTTTTCTACAACACCACCAGGATCTTTTATTGTAAAAAAAATATAGATATATTTATATATATATATATATATATATATATATATGATAGTACACTTATCGGAGAAGAAGCCAAACCATTAGGTTATTGAATTTCAGTTTTGCACGCTGCAACAGGCATTGAATTCCCCCGAATAATAGTGTTGAAAACACATGTTTTAAGTTGGAAAAGTGAAGTGAAGAATAAAATTGAAAATACTCTTATACTCCAATATAAATTTCAAGAAACGATATTTTTATTGATCTTGATTGTGAGCGCGGAGAAATTTATCAAAAATTATACTTTCTATTATTTGAGTTGAAAAAAAAAGAGAAACAAGTCGTAATATTTTAAGTTCTAGAAATATTGGAGAAAAATACGATAAAGGGTTAGACGTGAAGGATGAAATTATATTTGTTGAATGAAAAATGAGTTGAAGATCGTTGTTTTATTTTCATCTTCTTAATTTTTATTCAGATTCGAAGATTAAAATATATTTTATGACCTGTATTAAGTATTAACGTTTCATTTCAAATTACGATAATTTAATGTATTACAATTAAAATAAGTAAAGACGTGAATTTATTTTAAAGACGAATTTTAATTCAGATTCGAAGATTAAAATATTTAATGACCTGTATTAAGTATTAACAGTTCGTTAAATATTTTAATCTTCGAATCTGAATTGAAATTCGTTTTTAGAATAAATTCACGTCTTTACTTATTTTAATGTAATACATTCAGTTATTATAATTTTATTAATTTTTATAAATTACATTACAATTAATTATAATTACATTATTAATTACATTCGACAAAAATAAACAATATTAGTTAGAGCGTTTACTTTTAACATATTCTTTTATATCTGCAAAGATATTGAGAGGATTTTTTATTTACTTATTTTTCTATTTATGATTATTATTTAATAAGAAAGTACGTAGGAAACTAATTTATCGACAGATCTTTTCATCAAGCGGCATTTGAGTCCAGCGCATGCGCTTCAACGCGAGAGTCCCACTTGCGCGCGCATCACCCCCACTCCACACTCTAAATCGTATATAACCCCGGGAACGCTCTTTTGGAACGTCATTCTACTCGTGGCTCTCTTGCCGAACATATTTAACGATTACATTTTTACTGAAAAGGTGATTTTATTTTCACATCTAGTCCACCTTTGACTACATTTTTTTTTAATTTTTACTTTTTTCAATTTTAGACAAATTTGCAAAGTTCATCATAAGTTCTCTTTTGTACTCTTTTGCAAAAGTACTCTTTTGTATATCTTTCAATTGCCTAAATTTTTTTTTCGAAACAGAAACAAAGTTCAAGAGGTGGTACAAAATGTTTATGGACCTTGGGAAACAATTAAAAATATTTGTCTTTATTTGAATTTCTTTTTGACTCGATGAACTCTGCAATTATTATCTCCTAAATTGACTGAAGAGGAATTTCGTTTCTATTAACTGATATCGATTGAAAGTATAGAGGAGTAATAAATTTTCCAATATTTCTCTGTATATATTGATTCTTTTATGGCGCAGAGTAATATTTGGATCATCCAACAAATCTTGCTCATCTTTCTCATTCAAGATCCGCCTACGATCGCATATTTACCGTTGTTCTTTCCTCGTCTTTTCGACGATGAGAAAATCACCGACAAGGGTTGCGCTTTTCATCGTTGATAAAGGTCTTATCGTCGTTATTGAATCGACATAGAAATAGAGTTCGAACTTTTCTCCTCTATGAGTTTTTGTCCTCTTTTTCTTTTTTTTCTGCCTTTTTTTTGTCCCTCGCTCCTTTCCTCTCTCTCTTTCTGCCTCTTTCATCTCGCATCTTCTCTTTCTCAGTTGTTGCTCTGAAACGAAGGATCGATTTACGTCACCTATTTCTCGAATGTCCTCTCTCTCTCTGGATGTACAATTTCATTGGAGATTTTCAATTTCCTCACACGGGACGAACTGACAGAAACTCAGCAAGTCATTTTTCAACATGCAACTCTCGGGGGCGATATGCAGATTTCGATGGTTATAGGCAGCCGAGGGATTACCTCATGATATATTCATAAAACACCACGCTACGTACATAGTTATAAATATATGTATATATACGTAAACTGTATACGCAAACACATTTCACCTGCGCTCATGAAAACTGTTTTTGCTTAACACGCACATCCTCGCTGTGTGTGTGTGTATGTTTCATTCCATCTCAATGCTTCCACATTTGCGCTTGATTTAATACCGTAAAAATTTTTTTACAACCCCCTTTGGAAACTTAAGGCGATGAATTGATTAATCTTGGGATTTGCCTGGCGCATTTATAATAATTACACTTGTAAACATTAAATTTCCTATTTTTCCCCCACAGTTCGCTGTTTTTTTCCGAACTTTAGTAAATCTGTTAGAGAAATTAATTTTTTATATTTTTAAACATAAATACTCTTTATGGATAAATATGGTACATGGGAAAAATTCAGATTATTCGGCATATTCATATGATTATACAATACCTAATTATTTCAATGGAATATTATTTCATCAGTCAATCATCGTCAGATTTTAAATTCCTCTACAAAATGTAAGCTATATTCATTCATTTCAGGAGAAATACTGCAGAAAAATAAATAATTACGTCGATCACTAGACCCATTATTTACGACTGTCAGTCATTTAACAATATTAACGAAACATATCAAAATACACATATTATCATTTAATTTGTTCATCAAATTTAATAATTAGAAGAAGTTTTTGAAACATCTACATAGATAATAGATTTATTGTACGCATATAGCAATAATAATAGTTTATTAATTTTGATATAACGCGGAAGAAATTAATTCAAAAATGATCATTATTTCAAATATTTGGAGAAATCCAGCTTTGCAATATTTTCAGTATTTAGGATATTAAATGCAGTAATGTTCAATTGATATCCCAAATAAAAAATTCAAAAAAAGAATCAACTTAGAATTTAAAAAAAAAAATTGTTGAAGAATTAATAATAAGTTTTTAATAGTCAATTCATTTCAAAATTTACTATGCCAAATAAATAAGAAACTAAAAAGTTTTGCTTGCTTCACGAACAATATCAACAAAAGTGTTGAACTCAAGCGAAGAAGTAAAACATACACCTGAATCCTTGATTAAGTAAACTTTGTTTAAGGGAAACCGGAAAATAATGAAAAAATGATTCTTTATAGCTTCCTTTCATTGTGCGCAAAATAAATTTTCCAATTCATTCGAAATTTTCGATAGAGAAATTAGTTTTCTTGATGATTTTTCAAAATTTTTACAATGTTGGACCCAATTTGATGATCCTTTCTAATGGAAACGATTTTCACTTCTTTTATATTTATTATTAAGTGTCACGTTTTAATAAACGCTTTGAAGCTCCGTTAAAAAAAAACAATTTAAAAGTCTTTTTTCTAGTATTTCGTTTTATTTTTAGAGAAATAGTTTCAAAGATGAAAGTTTAAAATTAATCTTTTAATTGAAAGATTTTCAAATATAGACAAAAATCCATCTTGTTATAAATAGTCGTATATTATTAAATATAAAATGAAAAATAGAGCGAAATTTTGTTCTCACTTTGAGAATTTAATTTTTTTTCGGTATGTAGACTTTGGTGAATCTCCACTTGTCGTTATTGATACTTTGTAACAATTAACTTTTTCAATTTTAAATTCAATTAACTGTTTTTATGATATGTACCTGACAAGGGTCCTTCACCACTAAAATAAATTTTTAACCGATTTTCGACACTTTATTCTACACTCTCGACCTTTTTGAAAATTACAAAATAAAACTATAAAAATTCTACAATTAATGAATGTAATTCGTTGTCAAAGAGTCAAATAGGGTGATAATTTCTGCTTTTTTATTAATTAATGAAAAATCCTGGAATTACGGATAATTTTTAAAAGGGAAAATTTAATTTAGCAAATGACTTAAATTGAAAATTAATTTCAACCTTATGTATCATTATGATAATGTAGTAGATGCGTCTCTAGTCTCTATTTTTTCGTTTTAATTAACTAATTAATATCACAGTAAATCGTGAGGTATTAAAAAGTGTTGCAGATTAAATTAACACCAAAAAAGATTAAAATAATCAATTTTGGTGTAATTTTTCTACAATGAATAAAATTTTTTTCATTATTTCAATTCAATTATTATTTTCAACAATTTTTAACTACAATTTTACTTTATATCTATTATTTTTAATAATAATTAATTAATCAATTTCACGAAATTTCAATTTTTCCTAAATTCGTTAATTAAATACATATTAGAAAATAAAAACTTTAAAAATTATTCAAAAAATTCAATTAGACTTTTTCAAAATTATTAATGTCGAAAATAAATAATTTTTAAAAAGTTTACTAAATATTTCTTTTAATATTCAATTATAATCTAAAATTTTAACTGAAATTCATTTTTATGGAATAAAAATCAATTTTTTCAGAAAATTCTACAAAAATTTAATTATTTAAATGCAAAAGTAAATAATTTATTTAATAATTGAATGTTTCTCAAAATTCAATTCTCATAAAGAATTTTAATAACAAATTTTTAAATAATTCAATTCTTTTGTCGAATTTTATTAAAACTTGCATGAACATAATTATTTTATTAAGCAATTCAATTCTAATTGTATGAAAAATAATTGAATCGTTGCGACGAGTTTTATGAGAATTTTCAAATTTATTCGTTTACAATTCAATTTTACAAAATTTTAATTATTCGGAAATTCTGCAATTAAAAATATATTGAAGAATAAAAACTTGAAATAATTTCAATAAATATCCTATTAAACTTTTAAAAAGATTTAATTCTACCGAATTTTTTGTCAAAAATATGAAAAAGTAAGATTTTTAATGATTTTAGTTTGAAACTTTTTGAAAATTTAATTATTTCTAAAAATCCACGTTATAATGTTTTTAAAACTTAAGTATAATCTAAAATTTTAACTGAAATTCATTATTAAAACCATTTATATAAGTAAATTTTACGAGAATTCAATTATTTGAATACAAAAGTAAATAATTTATAAATTTCACGTTTCTTGAAATAAAATTCTCATAAAAAATTTTATTGACAAATTTTTAAATTATTAAATTCTTTGGACGAATTTTAATAAGATTTTTAAGAATAATTACATTTTTCGAGGAATTTGATTAAAATTGCATTAAAAATAATTGCAATTCTTCAATGAGTTTTATTATTTATAAAAATAATTGAATTCCTAAAGAATTTTATTATTTATAAAATATAAAAATAATTGAATTCCTAAGAGAATTTTATTCTTTATAAAAATAATGTGGCTAAAGTTTCGAACGTTCAAATGAACGAAATTTTTTTTCACCTTAAGTACTTTTGAAAATTCTTATACATAGAAAAAAAATAATTGAAATTAAACAATATTTAGTTTAGAGAAATAATTTATTTTAATCTAAAAAATAATTTTCTTGTAAAGAAATACAAATTAGAAAAAGGAAAAAAAATATTGTCCTTTATTTGAACGTTCAAAACTTAAAGAACATTAAAAATAATTGAATCCCTGTAGAAATGTTAATATTTATGAAAATAATTGAATTATTGCTAAGAAATTTATAAATGGTTTTAAATTTGAATTTCAGTTAAAATTTTTGATTATAATTACGTATTAAAAGCATTATAACGTGGATTTTTAGATCTAATTAAATTTTCAAAAAGTCGCAAATTAAAATCATTGAAATTCTTAATATTTCATATATTTTTAACAAAAAAATTCTGTAGAATTAATTCTTTTTAAAAAGTTTAATAAGATTTTTATTGAAATTATTTAAAGTATTTTTATTTTTCAATATATATTTAAATGTAGAATTTCCGAATAATTGAAATTTTGTAAAATTGAATTGTAAACGAATAAATTTGAAACTTCTCATAAAACTCATCGCAGCGTTTCAACTATTTTTCATACAATTATAATTGAATTGCTTGAAGAAAATAATTATCCTCATGCAAGTTTTAATAAAAATCGACAAAAGAATTGAATTTTAAAAAAATTTCAGTAAAAATTTTGATTATTTATAAAAATAATTGTATGTTTGCGTGGAATTGTAATGACATTTCTTTTAATATTGCAATTCTTTTGGAAAATTTGATTTAAATAGTAGAGATTGAAAATTATGAAATTTTAGAAAACTTTTGAAAATAATTGAAGTTTTGACAAGAATTTGATTAAAATTTTGTAAAATAATTGAATATCAGAGAAAAATTTTATTATTTATTAAGAGAATTGTAATTTTTACAAGAATTTTTTAAAATTTTGGAACACAATTTTATTTAGTAACTATGTTACTAAGTTAATTAGTAAGTTGGTAACTAAGTTAGTGACTAACTAACTATTCTCCATAGAGAATCTAAATTCGTTGAATTTTTCCTAATTGTTGACTTTGGTGTTTTATTTAAAGTAAAATTTTATTCACAGTAAAGAGTAAAGTAAAGTGATCCAATCAACACTTTAATAGTCGTACGTTGATAAATGAAGTAATTAACGATTAGCGCAAGTAATTAATAAATTGTTATTCATTGCATTATTATTATTATTATTATTATTATTATTATTATTATTGTTGTTATTATTTCATTGCATCTTATCAATTTCTCGTAATTGCGAATGCTTTCTTCAATCATTAGGAGCACTATCATTAGCCTGACTGTACTTATTTTTTACACTATTAAATGTATTCGCATTTATCTGGACGAGCCCCATTGGGTAGTAGAGAAGGAATCGTAGAAAATCTCTACTGAATAAAACGGATTTGATAAATGTCTCGATCGGAGTGAAAATAGCAGAGAAATGAGGCGTGGCAACCATTTAAGTGCTAATTGTACTTATCCCTCAATCAAGTTTAGGAACATCGTCTACCAGTTGGCAATAGTGGAGTATATATACATGTGCAGTTCTTTGGTTTCCTGTGGAGCACAGGTTGGAGATCACGCTTCGCCAACACTTTTGGGTTGTAACTGCAACTCACTCTGCGAGACAAAAAATGCTTCTTGCACAGCATGCAAGCTTTCAACCACTGACAAAAGAGAACAAGAAAAAAAAGCCTCTTAAAAAACTGGGAAAACTTACACCGCAGTAAGTTTGGAGTTCCTTGTGGAAGTTTATGCTCCACATGGTAGAGAGTATTCAGTCGCAGTCGCCTGAACTTAATAGAAGAGAAGTTCTAATCATCTCTGTAATTTTTATTGTCATACTTCTAAATGAGACAACCAAAATCGATCTCAAGTATAATGATAAAAAAAGAAAAAAAAAGTACATTAGAATCAGGAATTTTTACGCAAGTTATTCGCTGTTGTTAGGAGTATGATGATTCTTGCGGTGACAGACTTTTTTGGTACCACTTTTTTTAATTAGGAGCTTTTCCTTTTTTGGATTAACTCCCTTGATGATTGTAAGTTTGTTCAGCAAATCCACAAAAGACCTTCGTTTGGTAACTGTAATCAGTTGTTAATCCTCAAGTCGCAATCTACCATCTTATCTTCCATCACGTCTGAGGTAAACTCTTCTGCTTCTTCTTGCTCAGAAGTTTCACTTTCTTCTCCTCCAGATTGCCGGAGGTTTTTCCGATTGCACACCTAACTTGTCACTGGATCAGAAAAGAAAAAATTGCATCTGGAGGCATTATCTTCAAATTCTATTACAAACTACATATTTTTCTCGCCAGAAGAGAAGGAATTCTTCTCCTTGGTACTATATGATCGAGTTTTAATGTTTTGGACAATAATCGACAGTGCATCACAAATGCCAAAAAGGGTATCAGATAGTTTTTTTATAATATTTTCATATAGTTTAGCCTTATCAGATTGTTTTACCGATTTCTTAAATCCTCGGACTGTTCTTATCAGCTCGCTCCTTCCCGTTTCTCTCCCTATTATCACTTCTAACAGTTTCTTCCCATAAGACAGTCTTTTTGAGTTTCCCATCTGCTTTTATCAGTTTCAGCATACTTTTCCTTTTCTTCTCCAAAAACTTCTCATTCTATTTGGTTGCTGGAGAATCTTGAAACTCACCGAGAATCGGATTGTAGCCACTCGTCTTTGTAATTCTAGCTGCTACTCAACAAAACTTGAGGTATTTTCTCTACTGTTTCAATTTATCCCTCCCAAGATGACAAGGTGTTGGATTTCCTTGCAGTACATTCACCAACAGGCACAAGTGAGTTGCTGTCCTTCTCGAATTAAAAAAAAAAACATTTCCACACATTAAAATCTCCCTTCCGGCTCTCATTGTCCTTGCAAAGCCCCACACAAAAACTTCCTTTGTTATGTGCAAGTTAAGCTCTAAATAAAAAAAAATATATCACTACCTTAAGCTCTCCAAGCTCCTAATTGCAATAATGAGCTGCTGCATTTTCTCTCAAAACAAAGAGCACATTAAGCTTCCACTTAGTCAAAAAAAAAATCTATAATTGTCGATCTAACGCCAATTGTACCGTATCATCATAAAAAATAAAATGACTTTGGCATTCAATTACACTTGACTTTGAAATAAATTTCAATTAAATACATCAATTTTTATTTTTACGAAATTAAAGAAAAATTTTTCTCCAATTATTTCAGCGGGATTAAAAATTTTTAAAAACTCCCTTAATTAAAATTCTCCATACAACTGAAAAAGTGTAAAATTAATTTACATGTATTTTCATACAGAAAATATAACAATGCGGTGGTATTAATTTTTTTTACACACAGAAATTCTTTTCAATACAGCGATAGTTATTTTAATATGGCTGTTTGTATTTTAAAGGCAAACAAAAGCACTAGCTTGGAATGTTTGTTCACGAATCTGCACACATAGTATCATGATGTTTAAAAGAAAAAAAAAAGTGCATATAGAGCAGTAAAAAATATTTTTCTCTGGAAGAAGTAAAGCACGCCGATGGGTATAATGCTCTCTCATCGATCAACACATTTTAAGGGAAAGCTGAAAAAAAAGAAAAAAGTTTTCTCTCTCTCTCTGCTTCAGTGCAGAGTTCACTTAATATTCTCCTGAGAGGTGAATCTACCAATGTGGTTTTTAGCATGTTACATTCGTATATACAGAATCTCTCTCTCTCTCTCTCTTCACGTATTTATTTTTCGTGTTCGTGGAAAAATTAACTCGTGAAAAAAACGATGACGAATGTGTTATGTTTATAGGAACCGACAGGTTAACCCACGCTTTAAGAATCCGTAAATGCCAAACCGATATTATTCATGCTCAAATGTTCAGCAATATTGAATAAGTTTCGAAATCCAAAAAGGCCTCTCAATACTCCACTGGTTATGCATTAACCATTTTCAATTTTACTGAACGCGTTCTCACTATATCGTTTTCTAAAGCTATTTCTAACACTATTTCACTGGACTCTAAATCAGTTTCGAATAGAAACTACCTTTTTTCCACAACGAGATTGCCTTCAATGGCCTCGTGTGTTTTAGAATTTTTTTTTTTTTATTTATTTTTTCGTCTCTCTTTCTCTTTTTTTCTATCCTATTTCTCTATACTGTCATTTACTCTCTGTTTTGAAATACAAATTTCTCCCAACGCAACTCTAACTACGTTTACTTTGAAACAAAAATTTTTTTTCGTAAATATTTCATGACGCATCAAATATACATGACAAATTCACTTTTGACCGGGGATGATATTTATCGCGTGTGTGTGTGTATAGTTAAAAAGTTAATTATCCTGGACAGTTGTGTAATAAATAGATTATGCTTTTTTTATCAGAAATTCGAAAACTGGACTCGAGGACGAAAATTAATTATAACTGAAGTAAATTTCATTAAAATTTTAAACATTTTATTCGTAATCGCTCTGCGAGGAGGATATTTCCTTTTGGAATTATTCGTTGTAGAGTAAAAATTAATTAGAAGTTAAAAAAGTAAATTTAATTTAATTTATATTAAAAAATTTTATTTAAGTAAATTTGGGAATTTTGTTAATTTAATAAAAATAAAAAACAAACGGTTACGAATACTTGACATTATTTGATATTTTGACATATTTGACATATTTGATATTTTACATAAACTTTCAAAGTATTTCCATTTTTCTTTTCATTTTTATAAATTTGAATTTTTATTTTTACTTTAATTTTTATTCGAATATTGTAATTTAATTTCTATTTTGACTTTCATTTTCACATTTACTTTGAAATATTCTTTTACTTTCATTTTCACTTTTACTTTGAAATATTCTTTTACTTTCATTTTCACTTTTTTAAATTTAAATTTTAACTTTAATTTTTATTCGAATATTATGATTCAATTTCTACTTTGACTTTCATGCTCACATTCACTTTGAAATATTTTTTTCACTTTCATTTTCACTATTTTAAATTTAAATTTTAACTTTAATTTTTATTCGAATATTGTAATTTAATTTCTACATTGACTTTCATTTTCACATTCACTTTGAAATATTCTTTCACTATCATTTTCACTATTTAAAATTTAAATTTTAACTTTAATCTTAATTCGAATATTATGATTCAATTTCTACTTTGACTTTCATGCTCACATTCAATTTGAAATATTTTTTTCACTTTCATTTTCACTGTTTTAATTTTAAATTTTAACTTTCGATTTTTATTCTATTTTTTCCCCTTTCACTTTTTTCTATTTGCATTTTAATAGATTTTAAAATATACATTTACTTTGACAGATTTTTTGTTCACTTTTTATCAAAGTGAAAACGAATGTGACAGTGAAAGTAAAAATCTATCAAAGTGACAATATAAATAAAAGTATAACAAAGAGAGGGTGAAAAAAATCTGTCAAAATGAAAGTGAAAAGTAAACTTTTTATCAAAGTGAAAACGAATGTGACAGTGAAAGTAAAAATCTATCAAAGTGACAATATAAATAAAAGTATAACAAAGAGAGGGTGGAAAAAATCTATCAAAATGAAAGTGAAAATAAACGTAAAGAGAGTAAAAATAAAAATCTGTCAAAGTGACAGTAAAAAGTAAAGTACATCAAAGTAAAGGTAAAACAATCGTTCAAAATGAAAGTGAAAGTTTATAATCATTTATTACTCTTCATAACCGACTCCAAGAACAATTTTTTTTATTTTCAAAGAAAAAAGTGTTACTAACAAATTAAAAAAATATTGCGTAAATTTTTTCAAATCTAGAATATTTAAAATATTTTTCAATCTAGAATATTAAAAAAAAACTATTTATTATTACTTTCTATACTTCATTAGAAGCTCATTCACTCTCGAATCTTATAATCTGAAAAAACCCAAGACATCATATATCGTTTTCAAATGAAACGCCCCAATTTTTTTTTTGTGGTCGACGCAATAAAAATTGAGTAAGTAGAAAATAGGAGGGTTATCGAGAAGAATTTTCGTAACAAAAATAAGATTTTGGTCAAATTCGTCGCTACATCAGCAGGATTTGATTTAACGGATCGTCTCGCAACTCGCTTCCGGTTGGATTGAATCCACCAGAATTCCCTGTTGGAAGTCAAGCTATAGGGTAAAAAAAAGAGAAGGAAAAAAAAAATTCGGGGAATGGGAATGTGAAGTTAGAAAAATCGGTGGAAAAAAGCACGTTACATGCCCCTCAGTAAACACACTACCTCTTTCCATCAAAAAAAAAAAAAAAAAATGGAAAAAAATTTCGCTTTTTGTCTCTCTTTTTTTTCCATAGCTTTTTCCATCTCTTCTTTTCCAATGATGTTCCTCTCGCTTGCCGAGAGAGAACTCTTCCCCCTCTGAAAACGGGGGATGAGAGGGAGGGAGGGAGGAAAAGCACTTTCTCAATATAGAGAAAATAGACGCGGTGGGGCGTGGCGTCGCGCGATACGCGTCCTGAGCGAAGAGATATCGTCCTTCCATAACGAGATCCAACATTGACTTCCATCTTTTATCTCGTTTCTTTGTAAAGAATATGGCAACACCGAGAGAGGGACAGAGGAAATCTCGAAAATTTGCCATCTCGTAAACAAGAAAGTTTAGAATTGAAAAAGAATGAGGAAAAGAGAAAAGTATTTTCACTCACAATGAAAAGGAAAAAATAAATTAGCAGTTCATTATATTGATCGTTGGCAAAAATGAAGGTAATTTAAATAAAAAGTTTCGAAAATTGTGTATCTAACGGATTTTATTTCACTTTTTATTATTTTTTTTTTATTTTTACTCTCATTCTCTTTTTCATTTTTGTTTTCATTTTAACTTTCACTTTGATATATTATTTCTTTTATTTTCATTTTGGTAGAAATTTATTATTGCATTATTTTTTCTTTTACTTTGAGAATTTTTTTCCTTCCTTTTTATTTTCATTTTCACTTTGACAGAATTTTATTATTACTTTCACTTTGATAGAATTTTATTATTACTTTCACTTCTACTTTCACTTTGATGAAATTATATTCTTACTTTATTTTTACTTTAACAATTTTTTTCTATTTTACTTTCATTTTCATTTTTTAATAGAATTTTATTTTTATTTTCATTTTCAATTTCATTATTGTTTTCATTTTCTTTTTCACTTTCACTTTGATAAATTATTATCTACTTTTATTTTCACTTTTATATAATTTTATTATTGCATTAATTTTACTTTCACTTTGATCATATTTTTTTCTTTCATTCTTATTTTCATTTTCACTTTGATAGAATTTTATTGTCACTGTCATTTCTACTTTCACTTCGATCAAATTATATTCTTTCTTTCCTTTCTATTTTCACTTTGACAATTTCTATCCTATGTTACTTTCATTTTCATTTTGATAGTATTTTATTTTTACTTCATTTTCCCTTTCACTTTGATCAAATTATATTCTTTCTTTCCTTTCTATTTTTACTTTGACAATTTCTATTCTATGTTACTTTCAGTTTCATTTTGATTGTATTTTATTTTTACTTCATTTTCCCTTTCACTTTGATATATTATTAACTTCATCATCATTTTGTTATAATTTATTTTTTACTTCAATTTTTAGATTCAACTTTGATATTTTTTTTACCATTTTTATTTACACTTGATGGAATATTATTTTTACTTTCATTTCTACTTTCACTTTAGCAAATTTCTGTCCCTCCTATTTTAATTTTCACTTTTATAAATTTTTTTTATTCTCAATTCTATTTTCACTTTGATAATTTTTTTTTCATTTTACTTTCATTCAAATTTTGATAGAATTTCATTTTTACATTCACCTTGAGATATTTTTTGGTTTTTTTTTCACTGTCAGATTTATATTTTTACTTTCCCTGTGATTATAAGTGGAAATATGAATCCGCCTAAGTGAGAATGAAAATAAATATCTATCAAAGTGAAAGTAAAAGTGAAAACAAAAATTTTTCAAACTGAAAGTGAAACTAAAAATTAAAGTGAGAATAATGAACGGGAAGGAGAAAATAAAATTTCTTAATCGATCCCTACATAAAATAAACTTCTTTTCATTTTTGATAAAAAACCACTCGGTTTTGTCGAGAGTCCCAAAATTACTTAGAATGTTAGGATTTTGAAAAAAAATCGGGATTTGGTTTAAAAAAATGTGATTTTAAGGACTTTCAATATTATTTAATAATAAGTCTTAAATTAAAATTTAAAACAAGCCCTTTTGAGACTAATACACATTTGATCAAAGGTGGGGAAATTGTTGAAAATAGTGGGGGTAGAGCCCAAAAAAATTTTTTAATTTTTATTTTTGACATGGGACTCATTTTCAATGTATTTTTACCCTCTGAACACGATCTCGGACTCAAAAATTGCTTACCAAGTTAGGATTTTGAAAAAAGTGGGGGTAAAGCCCTCCAAAAACGTGATTTTAATGATTCTTAATCCTTTTTCCCACTTTTCTCAAAATCTTCCATTTTCTCAGTGTAGCTTAGTTTTAATTTAAATTTTTATTATATATTTCAAGAGAAATTTTCTAGAAATTAAAATTTTTTAAAGGATTTATTTCAAAGGCAAATTTTAAAGGAAAAAAATATTTTGAAAGCACCCAAAATATTATTTAATTCAAATAATACGAGTAAGAAGAAAAATATCCGTTTGATTCAAAAAGAATTTCAGAAAATTCATCAAATGCCTACTTTTTTTAATGACCTGGAAAATTTAAGCGAAAGTAAATTTTAAATACAGAATTACAATTTTATCTTCTTTTAATTTAATTTAGTTGTATAAACTTTTGAATATAATGAAAATGAGAGTCATTATTTCTTTTTAACCCATTTAGTTGGTTTTTCTTATGAACAACTTTTTTTGCGCCCCATCATAAGTACACGTATAGCGTGCGTTCAACGTTGAGTTTTCGGTCCCCTTGCATGAGTTTCAAGTGTTTTCATTCACTTCTACATTTCTTTATCTTAACAGTTCTCTCGTACATTTAACTTTTTACTATGTTCATATCTGATAATTTTCTTAGCTCGCGAAAAAAAGGTTTGTTTAAAAAAAATCACTATAAGATATAAAAAAGGTTTCTAGATCACGCATTTGAATTTCCATCATGTACAAATGAAATTTCTTTTAAATTATATTTACTAAAATATCGAACATTTTTTTTATATAAAAATTCTATATTAAATGGTCAAAATATTCTTCCGCGATTATTTGATTATCGATCTCATTCATTTAATTTTTTTAAATATAATGTTTAATAAATAATATTAATATTTGCGACGCGCTCCCTAGAAAGGTACCTAAGAAGCAACAAATTTGAGGTTATGTTTTTAATTTTTTTCAGTAAAAATATAGAAATAGAATCAGTTATTAATTAAAAATTATTGATCTTCAAGTCTTCGTTAT